>JAPYZK010003228.1:0-12385 GCA_030522785.1 Platygaster equestris | reverse complement strand
ATCCCTAGATCCCACTATTGGAACATATTGTGCGCGCGCAGTAACACGCATGCGCGTCAGTCTTTCACCCACTCCATCGTTTCTGAACAAACGAGCGAGGGCTGAAAAAACTATTCTATATTTTATTGAGAGAAGCAGTGTCCGGTACATCGAGGTTCGAGTGTATATTGCATATTCTTGCATATATTCTGCAAAAATGGACACACCGTAATATTTCGATACAGGAATACAATGGACTATACGAGTGTCGTCCGAATATCAAATGTGCATGGATGACGAAATTACCACGAATCTGCGCCGATTCGTCAAAATGCACCATGAACTTCTCAGGTGGGAATTTAATATTGTCGAATCATTAGGTTACTAAAGCTACCAAAGCTAGATTGATTTAAAATTCCAGAAATCATCACGTTTAATGACATCCAAGTTTGAAATTTTAAACAGGACGACATCAGCCGTAAAAATGTAGTACAGGACCCTACTTCTCATTTCTCTAGAAGATTTTCTCAAGTTAGCCCTTGATTGCTCACGAAATATTTTTCAAGTTCAAATTATCACCTGTATGATGAGTGAAACATGTAGTATCACGATTACGAACATTTGAATCATTTCAGTTACATGTAAAAGAGTGATATAATTGTTGAAAAAGAGTAAAGGCATCCAAATAGAAATAAGGTCATGGATAACGAACGGACATAACTGATACTTTGATTTCCATGTTTCATGCCAAAAAAAAATCCGTGTACGTGACTTTGTGCAGTTTCGTAAAAATCTCTCAGAACTATATTCAGCCTTTGATAGTGATCGGTATTACCATGCTCATAACACTGACGTTCTGCGCTCTTTATTCGGTAAAACACACAAGTACAATAGATGACGTCATGTTTTGCGGACTTCGACAATTTTTTTTCCCCTAGATCACATTGGAGTGGGGAAGAGGCCATTTGTCATTTGTTAATGTCGCTTTGGTAGTATTTGGAGTCAACATACTGTTTTTCATCAATTTTCTCGGTAAATGCGTCATCACTTTTCGTGAAAAGCTCGAAAGAAACTGGTAATAACTATTTTTTATTCTCATTATCACTCCATTGTTATTAAGAACTTCTCTATTTATGCAAGTTATGATACGCTGTGGTACGATTGGCTAAAAATCCCTGAAAAGCATCTGAATATCATCCAAACTGAACTTTTGTCTCCCTTCAACTACCGAGGCATTGGTTCGATGGAGCTTACACTGCATTATTTTGTACAGGTATTTCATTTCGTGCACGAAGAAATCGATTTTGTAATGACGAATGACTTAAAGATCCAATATTCAATCCCTCCATTCTCACTCAATGAGCTACGACATTTTTGAGAAATGATTATAATAATAATACATGTTTTGTGTTAGATCATGCATGCGACCGTCTCTTATTTCGGCGTATTCTGGAACGTACGTAGCAAATGGTAGGGATGCATGTTATTGAACCGAAAAATATCTGGCAGATATATGCCATTGTAGAAAACGTTAGCTATCAGTCTATACAATGAATTGAACTATGAATTACTGTCAATTAAAGACCTTCAATTCTCGCTATTTTGAGGTTAGAATTTAATGGAATTATTCAAAAATTCTCACGAACTCATGCTGGTATATGGTTTTTATCATTTTACTGTTCAATTCGCGTACTCATCACAAAGGAAATGAGAAAATTGATGGATATCTTGCAAATGAAAAATGGGATTTCACGTAGGGTGACGTACAAATCGCTGGACGCCTATGTGAAGTCGAAATAATAGCCGATTTTTGTATATTCGTCTGATTTCATAGATTGTTTGTAATTTTCTATGTACTTCGAGTTGGTCGAGTGGAATTTAAGAGTCATTTGGATACTTATGTCTATTCTTGCACTTCTGTAAATTCTTAACCTCGGAATTCCCTAGCCAGCTTGGAGCGACGAGATTTCGACCCCAAAACGTCTCCAGAAGGCGATGTTCAGGCGACATTTTAGTCACTATGTAAAATCATTCAAAAATTGATTTCTGAGCGTTTTCCGAACAAAATTATTTGAATTTGTATTCAGTACAACCTTAATATGCTTATATAAAATCTTAGATGTTTGTATTTTAATCGTCTTTTGCTGAGTTTGCAAAATTCGAGTTCTAACAGTTTAAAAATTTCGAGATTCTCAGACATTTTTGAAATTTAAAACTATCGGGTTTTCTAAGGAATTCGAAATATTTTGAAGTTTTTTCTAAAATTTGGAAAATTGTTAGATTTTAAGAACATTTGTGAATTTCAAGTTTTCTTCTATGAAAAAATTCTAAGTTTTTCAAACATTCGTCATTTGCGGTTCTACAACAGTAAACAGACTCGCAAATTTCGAGGTTTTTCTGCAAATTTGGATATTTTAGGTTTTTAGAAAATTTCGACATACAGTTTCATGAGAATTTAGAAAATTGTTAGAGTTTGGAAACAATCGAAAATTTCTGTTTTTTCTTATTTTGAAAATGTGATTGTTTTCACAAAAATCGAAAGTTTTCGTATTTTTGAAAAAATTGAAGTATCCGAGTTTATCGAAAAACAGAAATTTTTCGAAAATTTTGAGAATCTTCAAGTCTTCTGGAAAGTGTAAAGTTTTGTGTTCTTTAAAAAATATGAGTATCCGAAGTTTTTCGAAATATTCCGAAATTGTATGTTATTATTTCAATTTTGATATTTTAATAGTTTCGAATCATTCAAAAATTCTGAATTATCAGGAAATCACACGAATTCTAAAATTTCTTGAATTTTATCGAATTCGAAATTGTTCGAAAATTCTGGATATTTTGCTATACTCGAAAAATTAAAAAAATTCGAGTGTTTTAAAAGATATAGAAAGTTCAAAAGTTTTTAGAAAAATAAAAATTTCAAATTATGTCGAGAAATTTTTAGTCGCCTCAATAGAGCGAAGAAAAAACGTTGCCCTCAACTGGCTAAGCTTTCGAAAAAATATTTCACAGCGTTCAGGAAATCGCTCCGTAGCGTCCAAGTTCACTTGGTGGGTAATTCTTCCAATTTCCCTGTTCAATCCATGTAGGTACTCTTCACTAAGTAAGTTAGCGCTCCATCATCAAAATTCGTAATCCATAAAATCGATACTCCACACCTATCCAAAAACTGTATAGCAATAAACAATTCTAAACATTCATTTGTGAACTTTACAAGTAAGCATAACCTTCCCCTCTCAAAGTGGGATTTCTCTGACTGAAGAAAAAATTAAATTTAGGATATAATCCAGTAGAATCATGCTAATTCACCCCCCTCTCAAATTTCTCCACTAGCCCACGAAATGTCCACCATTTTCCCCGTTCGAGCAGATTCCTCGACAGCAGTCGCGATTTTGTTGTTCGCCATGATTTGCTTGTAAGTGACACTCATTTCTTCTTTTCCCTGGACGACGTCAAGGAAATGATTGAGTTCGTTCCAGTAGGCCAACTTGAAGCGACTGGCGAACGAAAACCAAATCGGCGGAGATCGTATGCCCTTCAAGCCGTCTTTGAACGAAATGCAGTGAACCGGTTGTTTATTATCGGCGTTCAAACAGCCCTTCGGCCCAAAAACTTCGATTCTCTGGTCGTAACCGTAGGGAGAATTGCGGGAATTGTCGCACACGCCGATGGTTCCCGAAGGAAAATGCAAAGTGGCCACGACGGTGTCGAAATCGTCGATGCCTTTGATTTCGGGGATGAGAGCGCTTGCAATGCAAGACACCTGAAATGTATGTACGTTCAAGTTCGTTCTTGAATTCTCAAGAAGCCCTTAATCTAGGGGAAAACAGGTTTATTCAGCTTCGTTGGGTATTCCCCTAGAAACCAAGAATTGAGGTCGAAATCGTGGACCATGCAGTCCTTAAAAGTCCCACCGGAAGTTTTAAAGTATTCTATAGTCGGCAGAGGCGAGTCTCGTGCCACACATTTGATAATATTAACATGGCCGACTTCGCCACTTTGCACCCTGTCGCGCACCACGTTGTAGCTTGGATCGAAGCGGCGATTGAAGGCACAGAACAAGGGTTTCCCTGCTTTTTTCGCGGTTTCATAGCAATTGGCTACATTTTCTCGATTTTCTGCTACGGGTTTTTCGCAGAAAACGGCTTTTTTGGCTTGCAGTGCTTTTACTACAATTCCTTCGTGAGTGTAGGTGGGGGAAGAGACGATTATCGCGTCGACACTGTAATTTTGTAATGGGTTAGGTGAAATGGGGATTTTTATCGAAGTTTGATTTGTTTGACGTTTGAAGCTGTTTTATTAGGCGATTGATGGTGTTAATGT
This sequence comes from Platygaster equestris, assembly GCA_030522785.1. Lineage (NCBI taxonomy): Eukaryota > Metazoa > Arthropoda > Insecta > Hymenoptera > Platygastridae > Platygaster > Platygaster equestris. Next base: position 8,089 of record JAPYZK010003228.1, on the reverse strand, counting down.
CATGAGGGTGTTCAATGATTTTGTTTTGGAAGAAGTCACTTTATTTTCTACACAACGGTTTTGGTTCGACAATGTGGAAGACACACGTATGAAGAATGCACATAGATTGATTAGTGTGGGATGTTGACGCATGTTGATGTTCTGTTTTATAGGTGTTCGTTTTGTACTCGGGAATGACTATCATGAAAAACAATCAGTGATAGCAACGTAGAAGTATTTTAATGTGGAATCAAGCACGTAGCCAGGGAGAGGGCTGAGGGGGCTGAAGCCACCCCCCCCCCTCTCCCAGAAACTCTGGAAAATTTGGAAAGTCTAGCACATTGCAAAAAAGTATATTCTGGAAAAATTGTAAAATAATACTGATTTTCGCAAGAGTCAAAGTTTTGGAGGAACTTGAGAATTTTAACATTTTCAACATTCTAAAATTTTCAACGATTTTTAGAATTTTCTGAGTTTGGAGGATTTCGGAAATTTTATAATTTTTAGAAGTCTGAAAATTTCCGAAGTTTGAAGAAAATTTGAAATTTCGAAGTTGTAAAAGAGTTTTGGAAATTTGAAAGATTCACAATATTTTTCATAATTTTCGAAATTACGAAAACTGTACGAATTTTTCAAATTTCGAAAAACTTGATGATTTGAAATATTCTTGACATTTCGAAATTTCTAACATTTTTGAGAAATTTCAAAGTTTGAGGTATTTTGAGGATTGTGGAAGTTATTGGAATTTCGAAAATTTCAAGAATTTCGAAGTTCTCGTAAATTTCGGAGATGTGTATGAGTTCTAAAAATTCTGGAAGTTGACAATATTTTCATAATTCCTGAAATTACAGAAATTTAATGAATTTGCTACATTCCGAGAAACTAAATAATTTGCAACATTTCAAGATTTCTAATAATTTAGAGAATTTCAAAAGTTTTTAATATTTTGAAAATTTTCAAAATTCCAGAAATTTCAGAAATTTCATAGATTTGGAAAAGTTTCGAAAATATTGAGAATTAAGGCAGTTTTCATAATTCTCGAAATCAAAAAAATTTTTGTAATCCTTGAAATTCAGAGAAACTTTCATTCTGTTAGAACATTTTAAATAATATAATATGTATTCCGAGATTTTCGACTATTCCGATGAATTCTGAAGTTTTGAGGATTACGGAAATTTTCAAACTTTCTGGAATTTTCAAGATTTTCAAAATTTCGAAAGTCCTAAAAATTTCAGAGAATTGAAAAAGTGTTAAAAATTCTGACAATTTACAATACTGTCATAATTCTCGAAATTCTAAACATTTTACGAATTTCTGAAACTTTGAGAAACTTGATAATTTTCAACATTTCTAACATTTAAAAATTTTCAACAATTATGCGAATTTTCGAAGCTTAGAGCATTCTGAGAATTTCGAAAGTCAGGCAAATTCTGACACTTTTAAGAATTTCAAAAATTTCGGAAATTTCAGAGATTTCCAAAAAGTGTTGAAAAACTCTGAGAATTGAGGACATTTTCATTATTATCTAATGAAACTCCACTTTATGAACTTGTTGAATTAATTCCGAGTAAAAATCACCTTAACCCCCCCCCATCATAAAGAAATTTATGGCTACGTCCTTGTGTGGAATCATTAATGATTTGGATGCGTTCGAAAATTGTGTATGGTTGACAGGTTACATATCAATGTATCCTCATTTGCTATCTTCTCTACTTATTTTCTTTTCTTTCACAGTTTTCGATATATTTCTAGTTGCAGAGTTTCATCACAATTCAGAATCGCCAATTTTGTAATAATCGTAAAGGGGGTTTTCTACGTATGGACTTTTAAAAAATCGGAAAAATTTTTTTTGAATATTCCGAATCTGAAAGTCCTCAGAGATGTTCCCCATAAAGGATTTTGAGAGATACGCGTTAGTTACGAGTATGCCATTCGTGGCAACTACTGGTGTTTTCGGCGTATTTGCGGCAGGCGCTCGCGGCGTGACTCGAACAAAAAAACCGGCCTGACTGGCAGTTTTTTACAGTTTTACGAGTGTGTTTGTATCTATGTGTCTTTTTGGCCCTGGATTTTCGGGTGATTTCAGTCTTAAACAGATTGAATTGTAAGTTTTACTAGTCATGTTTTCCTCCGTCATACATGTTTCAACGCGTTTTCCCAAAAGTCGTGTTTTTCAAAAGTTTTGGCGAGCGTTCTTCCAAACTACTCGGAATTTCGGGGATTTCATTATCTCTTATTCGGCAGACATGTCGCTAATTTTGGACACGAGCTTTTTTGGAAAAGTTTTTTTATTTGATTTTTACAGCTTTTTTTAGCTGAAAAAGAACTGTAAAAAAATTTTTTTTCATTCACAAGTCTGCCATTTTTGGGAATTCGCGAATTTTTTAAAAAGCTCGTGTCTAAACGTAATGTCAAACGTCAAAACGTTGGCCAACGTAAGAACAAATAAAGACATTTTTCGTTTTTTGTGGTTAAGGCAACCGAAATCTCAAACTCTTGCCACAAAATCGACTCTTACGTTTTGGCAGAGGCATGGTCGAGGACACTTCAAGGTCGCTATTGTTAAGAAAAAAATTTTTATTGGCAATTTTTTTATAGCGAAGGGTGTGTCAATAAAAGGCAAAAAACCATTCTTCATTATCATGTGTAGTTTTTTTGCAAACCATTCTGAAAAATGAGCTTTAAAATTTGGCTTATCAGTAGTAATATCAATAATTATTATCATTTTGCCAGTAATTGCCTAATAATATAGGAAATCACTGACTGGTCGGTGTTACCTACTAACGGTGGTCGGTATCACAAGCAGGTTGGCGGCGTTCCTTGCATCAAAGCATCCCTTATTTTATTGTTAATTTGATAAAAAAGTTCATTCAGTTTTTTTAGGTTTCGAGGCGATTAGGAATTTTTAAAGTACAACTAATGCTGTTATCATATTTTCTTTGTTCAGTATATCATTTTTCAATACGAAGAATACAATTTAACCTCGAAAAACGCTCAACTGGTCGGTATTCCCCACACTTACCATTATATCCTCGGAAGTACCGAACAAACTGTAGAAAACCTACAGTTGGTTTTTCTCGGTTTTCTTGGAAAACCGTTGCCAGAAACGCCTAAATTCCAAAAAATCGAGCTGAAAGAAACAGGGAAAAGTGGGAATCTACTATTTTCACAGCGTTCAAAACCGTGCCAAATTCGTATGTTTTTTATTGTAGAATTTCTAAGAATTTTGAACTTCCCGAAAATTTAAACTTTTTCAAAACGTGTCTTTTTGATAATTCCAATTTTTCAATATTCCTGAATTTTTTTAGAAATCTTCCTATGTTTCGAGAGTAATGAATTTTCGAAAGTACAAAAATTTCCGTATTCTAAAAAATATCCAATGAATTGGCGAAATTTTACAACATTTCCCAAATTTCTACAATTTTTGATATTTTTAGAATCCTCGAAATTTTCGAATTATCTAATCGCGAGAAATTACGATTAGCAAGTTCATTTGGGGTAGCGGATACCTACCCGATAGGCATCTGATACTAGGGACCCTGAAATTCCCTAGGGCGGTAAATTTGGAATTGTGAATGCAGTGTATCTATATATATGCGATTTTGAATTTCCCGCCCTAGGGAATTTCAGCGTCCTCAGTATCGGATACCTACCGCATAGGTATCCGGTACCCCAAGTGAACTTGCTAAATTTTGCAGGTTGTTTTGAACTTCTGGGGTTTTTCAACTTTCAAAGTAATTTATTAAAAACTCCTATTTCACATTATTCCTAATTCTCATTTTTTATTCTCATATTTTTATTTTGTTCTTGATATTTCTGAATACTTCTGGATTTTTTGTAATTAACGAATTTATGGAATTCACCTAATTTTTAATTTCGAAATTTTCTATATCCCCAACAAAATATGACGAATATTTGAATTTACATCAATTATGACGATTCTAAAATTGTCGATACTCTTAGAACTCTTCGAATTTTCGAAGTAATCTCAAAATTCTGATTGTTTCCGTATTTGCAATTTCTCCGATTTCCTCAATTTCTCGAATTTTCCAACTAATTTAAAACTCCCAATTCTTCCATAATCTTCAATTTTTTTAAATCGCTCATTTTAATGTTTTGATCTTGTTATTATAATTGTTTAAGTGTATTTTTATTCTGTTTCTTCGAATTTCTTCGGATTTTTTCTTCATTTCACAACTCTGTTGCAAAATGTATAATTCACGACATTTCACGAAATGACAAGTTTTTCCATAATTTGCAATCTTGATACTGCATTTTTAAGAGCTCCGCCTATTGTTTCAAAAGCTATTATTGAGAACATCTTTTGTTCGCTTTGCCAGGTTTTTTTCAGTTTAATTCTTCGAGGTACACGTGTTTTTGAAATCGGTTGATTGAAAAAACCGAGGAAACCCGTGAAAAACCTTCATTGGTTTTCTACAGTTTTTTCGATACAGCCAGGGATATTCAATACGTGATAAAATGTTGTGAAAGGATTAACTCAAAGAAATATAGCTTAAATTATCATATTTTATGGAGCAGCACAATCAAAAAATAAAGACGTGTGAATCGCAAAAACGAAATTGTACGCCGCGGTGAAGAGAAGCAGAGATGTCCACACTCTTCTTTCTCTACCCCTTCTTCTCTCGCCATTTCCCTGGAACTCTCTCGCGGCTCGCGGTAGCTCGGCGACTCGCTCGCGAGCCGCTGAGTTGTGCATCCCTAATGTAGGGGGTTTCCCGCGTAATTTAGTTGTTTTTCTGGATTTATGGGGACACAATTTTCTCGGGGAAAATGTTTCCGGGGCAAAGAATACGAACTCTTCAGTACGAATACACATTTTTTTATGGTATTTCGAACTTCGAATCTGAAATTGCTACACAGATTCCTATAATTTTCCTCATTCCGAGGATCGTTTAAATTGAGGAATGAGGATTTTTATCTCTAAATCTTCAAATCACATAGACTACGAAAATCGTCTGAAACTTCAGAAATTGTCGAATTGCGAATCAGAATTTTAAATCACTGATTTCATCTACAACGAAATATACGAAAAATCTTCAACTCGGTTGGAAATGGCTATTTGTTTATATAGGAGTAAAAGTATGAGGTTAATCGGTGGGGCTGATATTTTCGAAACGCGGCGTAGGCAATTGAGCGCCGAAGGCGCGATGTTGTTGGTGCCTCGTTTCGAAAATAATGGCCACGCCGTTAGACGTCATACTTTTTCTCCGTAATGAACATTCAGTTTTTTATACCGAAACTATCTGGGCGCGTTATTTAGTACACGCGGAGCAACGCAAATTTTTCGTGTTGTGAGTCGGTGAAAACACGCGCTAAGTTTGAGTTGAGTCGTTCATAAATTATGTAATGCAATATACCAGTCACAAACATCGCCAAATGTCCCCTTCGTATCCAAATTGTCAGCTGGAAACATCGACCGTTTTTCTCCCTTTACACACATCCACCATTCTCGTTTTTACATTTTTACCGTTGAAGGCATTTTTTGCTTATTTTTGCCATTCTTACGTGCCCTCTTGAAGAATTTTTACCTGTTGCCTAATGCACCGTTCACAATGCGAAATTTTCGCGTTGCTGTGTGTATGGTACATAACGCGCTTTAGATAGTTGAGGTATTAAAAAGATTTTTCAGAGGCAAAAGACAGATTTTAGGAAACAGCTACCCACCTCAAATCTGAGAATTGTCAAAATTTTGGATTTCGGTTTCTATCTACAACAAATTCTTTTCTGGACCACCAAAAATTGTCTGAAAATTAGAAAAATTTTGTAGTGCGGATAAATATTACAGAATTCGAATTCTATTCTCATTCGAATATCCAAGCAATCCTTAAATCGTTCGAAAAATATTTTGCAGGGGTGAAGGCCGATTTTAGGTTGGAATGGCAATATTACAGAGAGCTTAAAAAAGATGTTAACACGTCAAGCGTGAATATTGGGCGCTCACTGATTTTTCGATCACATTTAATGACCATATGATTCGATTAACATTTCCCACAATATTCTGTTAGTCGAAATTTTATTATTTCAGATTGTAAAAACTCATTTTACTGACAGAATAGTTTTTTTTTCGAGTTCTGACAATGATACAATAGAATTGTCACATTCTGGCGTGTCAGAAAAAATCAGCGAATAACTAAGATAATACTTCATATAAGTTAATCGGAACCAAATTTAATTTGGCAAGTATGATATTATACGGACAAAGTATGTATATACCTATAACGCCGTATTGCAAGCGCATGTTGGAATGTCAGAATGTACATCTATATGTATAGCGCAGCGCATGTCGCACGCGCATTAGAAGTGAGTCAAACCGTTTCTATCTTTCTCTAATGTCCCTCGTTCCACTTGTGGAGTTAGATGGAACGCTGGCCATATAGGAGTATAAAATATCCCCCCCCCCCAAACATACATTGCAAATGTAAAGTAATATAATATTACTAATTTAATATTGAAAAAATATGATATTTTTCCATTGAAAAGAAGTGATATCAAAAACAGCGTCACTGTCAGACTTTCTCCAACATTTTGATATTATATACTTCCGACATACTACAGAACAATGAAATAGAAAAATCAACGTGATGACGGATTAAAAAGCGCTCAACGGCCCGCTAGTTTTATGAGTTAAAGGAAATGCTTTCTGAGGTGGAAGATAGCGAAGACAAAATTGTTTTCCCTTGAAAAGCTCATTTTGTTGATAAGTTGTACTTCAAAATTCAGCCCATTGACATCTATGATATCAGCAAATAACGTTTGTTGAAATGGTAAGTGTACAATGTAAGATGTAAAATTCAAATGCTATCGATCAAATATTATTGAGTATAATATACTTATAGTCAATGCAACTATACAACTTTTCTATAAAAGAGTTTTACAGCAAGAGATGTAGAAAAAAAAGAAAAAAGCGGGCCGTCGATCGCTTTTTAATCCGTCATCACATTGATTTTTCTATTTCATTGTTCTGTAGTATGTCGGAGGTATTATAATATCAAAATGTTGGAGAAAGTCTGAAAGTGACGCTGTTTTTGATATTACTTCTTTTCAATGGAAAAATATTACATTTTTTCAATATTAACCAACAAGCGACGGCCGACCTTTACATTTGCAATGCATGTCCGGGGGGGGGGGCACTTATCAATACTGCAATTACTTTTTGTACAACGCGAAGAACATTTACGATGTTTATTAACAATCGCGCCAGGTGACCAAATCCGACAGATGGCCAGCTTGGCAATTAGGGTGCTCGCGCAACTTCTCGATCTATCGCGATGTATAACGTTAGTTCAAGTTGGACGCAGGCAAGACATTGTGATACGTGTTCGAAACTTCAATAAGGTCAGTGGTGTGGATGCGTAGTAGTTACGGAGCATCGTAATCGGACTATAGCAAATCGACTCAGTAGCTTGTGCGCATCATAATCGGAATATAGCAGCTTACTCCCGATTCAAGCACACCCCCTCCACCCGAGTTTACCATCCTGTCTCTACCATCCGTAATTTCGACGAAGTACTGCTCTGAAAAGACGTCAACATGTTTTCGACATTGGATAGCGGATAGATAAAAGTGAACGATACATGGAAAATCACTCATCGACAGTCAATTTATATCATTAAATAGAAGTATGCATATCGATAGTGCTTATCATAATAGCTCATGTCGGCATGAAAAACCTTCTGCGTCATGAAAATAAGATCGTAATATTGACGACGAGAGAACCGTCGATTTAGTTATCATGTAGTGGACAGACCCTACGCTAAAATCGTGCAAGGAAATCAAGGAAAAAAAGGTAACTATTAATTCCTCCATAGCAAGTGCAAATCGAAAAAAATTGTAGATGTGCAGCTTTTGAATTTTGTTTTGGAAAATTGGAGTCTGTTAACTACTGCAAGACGTATGCCCTTTTTGAACTAATTACAACCCGGCTTTTCTAGGTTTGAAACAATGTTTATTATTTATGGCGAATACATTTTTACATATCAAACATAGGTCATACATAAACTTGTATGGAAATCCCTGAAGACGCAGATGGTATTTTAGAATTGAGTCGCATGATTATAGCCAGATACGACTGAATAATGACATTGTTGCG
>JAPYZK010003227.1:0-14129 GCA_030522785.1 Platygaster equestris | reverse complement strand
TCAACGAGTGCAGAAGGAGCTTTTTTTACTAATGTGAAGTTTGCAAGACGAGCCGCAGGCGAGTTTTGTAATCCCCTTCGTCAAAAAAGCCCTTCTGCACAAGTTGAGGACTATATTTTTTCCAACAACGTGGAGAAAATACGATTTTTGACGTTTTGAGCCGTGGAGAGAATCGCATTTTCTCCTTGGCGTTGGGAAAAATTCTTTCCCGCCCTAGTGCACAAACGTCGATTTTCCACCCCCCTCTCAAACACAAAAAATACCAATCTCTGATACGCTCGATCACAAACTTCATTAACTATTCAACTCCAGTTTCTAAAAACCCAGAAAATAACGTCGAGCGCCGGGAAAAAGAGAAGGGCCGCGTCAGTTATTCGCCCGTGCCTCCTCGACAAAGTCTGCGCAGACATTTTGCGAAACTGTATATTTCTCGACGGAAAGGTAAAAGAGGAGTCTGGGGCCCGTGACGTCACTGGTTCACTCGCAAGTGCCGCTAGCCTCTCACTCGGCTGGCGATGCTCGCGCGGCGCGGCTCGCGAGGTACACGCCATCGGCTCTTATCGTTTTCGGGCCCTGTCGCGACGTTTTTCTCGGAACCGTGTGTGTTTATTTCGGGGACCGCAGCTCGCACGCCGCGCCCGGTGAAAACGAGTGGCGAAAAGTGCGGTTTGTGCGGTTCGCATTGAGAACATGCCAAATTGTGCGGCGACAAAGGCCCTGATCGTTCGAGCTCTGAATCCTCGCTTTTTTCGCGTTCGTGCTCGAGTGCCGTGCTCTGTTTGTGCTGGATTATTATTTTTTATGGATGGATTAATTGGCCCCTGCGTTCGGTAAGAACTCGGCCATATTTTCTCGTCGCGCAATTAGAAAGGGAACGAAAATGACGTTTATGTACCAAGGGGGCGGAAAAGAGTGGTTTCTGGCACAGTCTGGGGGAGAAATTCGGGATCGTTTCGGTCTGATTTTAGTTTTGTTGGTTTGACTGGAGGCTGAGTTATTTTGATTGTTGTTGTTTTTTCTGAATGTTCACTTATTTATTAAAAAAGATGTTTATGTAACATAGGGGGCATTTTTTTGGCCCAACCTGGTTAAGAAATCTAAGTTTTTATATTCATATTCACTTTGAATGTTGCTTAAGTTATTTGAATACTGATTTTTTTTCTCGAGTATTCACTTATTTGTCGCGAAAGACATCGATGAATTCGAAAACCATGTTATTTAGCTCGTCCTGCAGAAGGAATTTAGGTTTTGAAGTTTTATTATTATTTTTTTTCAATTCTATTTATTTGTACTGGACATTTATTCATACATCGAAAAAGACGTTCATGTACCAGACAGGACCGTTACTAGGTTTTGCGGGCCTGGGGCAAAGATTTTATGCGGGGTCCCTCAATAAAATGTTGTTATGAATAATGAATTGGGATTTAAAAATTTTGGAAATATTAGAAGCGCTGGGAATATTGGAATATAGTAGTTTTGGAATTTTCAAGATTGGAAAGTATTGAGTTTTGACACTTTTGGAGGTCTGGAAACTTTTCGATTTTGGAAGTTTTTACGTATTTTGAAGTTTTGAAGTCTAGAAATTTCGAAATGTTTGAAATTTCAGAATTTCCGAGTTCCGAAGTTGTGAAGTTTTGGAACTTGCGAAGCTTTGGAATTTTCAAATTTCAAAGAATTCTGAAGTTCTGAAGTTTCAGAAGTTTTTGAAATGTTGCAATTTTCAAGTTTTTGACAATGTGCAAGTAATCAAAAATTTCAGAATTTTCAAGACTGGGAATTATCAAGTTTTGACATTTTTACAATTCTGGAAGTTTTGAAACTTTTGATATGTTTGAATGTTTCGAAGTTTTGAAGCCTAGAATTTTCTGAATTTTCGAACTTTCAGGATGATGAAGTTTCGAAGTTGTGAAGTTTTGGAACTTATGAAACTTCAAAATTTTGAATGTTGTGAAAGAATTATGAAGTTTTGAAGTTTCAGAATTTTGAAAATTTTACACGTTTTTCAAATGTTGGAATTTTGAAGTTTTTGAGAATTTCCAAGAACTTTAAAATTTCAGAATTTTAAAGACTGAAAATTATAAAGTTTTGACTTTTTTACAGTTCTGGAAATTTTGTAAGTTTTGAAGTGTTCGAATATTTTGAAGTTTTGAAGCCTAGAATTTTCATAATTTTTGAACTTTCAGGATGACGAAGTTTCGAATTTGTGAAGTTTTTTAACTTTTGAAACTTCAGAACTTACATTATTTCTGGAATTATTTCGAAATTCTGAAGTTGTGGAATTGGAAATTTCAGAAGATTCGCAAAAAGTCCAATTTTATGTATGTACCTAAATGCCATCATTTTTAGACATTTGCTTGTTCGAGCCTGATATTGGTTATTTTTCGACTTAGTTCGCTTATTTCATTTTCTATTATTCTACTTAAACTTCGATCAATGTGAACAAAATTTTGAACCTTTTAGAAACATTTTTGACTTCATTCCAACTTATTATACTTTAATTCAAATTTATTCCAATCAAATCTCGGTTATTTTTCCTGGAAGTTAATTTTTCAATAATCTTCTCGCATATTACATAATCCCTTGTTAATTTTATCACGAAATTCACTTTTTTGAATTCAACTGTAATTGAACTTGAGTTTTACTCAAGTTACTGACTCAATTTCGATTTCTATTATTTTTGAGTCAACCTAAGTAAATGACTAGTAACTACTAGTAACTAACTAACTAGTAACTAGTAGAGACTAAGTAACTAAACAGTAACTAGTATCTAAGTAATAACCAGTAACTAAGTGGTAACTGGTAGTAGTAATTAGTAACTAGTAGTAACTAAGTATCTACTAAGTAACTAGTAACTACTAAGTAACTAGTAACCAAGTAGTAACTAGTAACTAACTAACAAACTGTTTTTGTCTACGACCTTTACAGGGGTGAACGCAGAAAAACTTTGGGGGGGGGGGGGGTCATATATCTTCAATTTGTTTAAAATTTCGAAGTTTTCAAACGTCAACTTTCTAGTTTTGAAAGTGCAAATCCCCTATTTTTCCAGCCGCAATATTCTTGTATTTTATTTTATTTTACAAAGTTTTACGTCTTGCAATTTTTGCATTTTATAATTACATATTATCTGTATTATCAAATTTTGTCATTTTCCATATTCGCTAAAATTTTGAATTCTGAATTTTGTCAAGTTTTGGAGTTTGAAATTGTCAATGACTGAAATTCAAAATTACAAAATTTTTCATTTTCGTTATTTCTACAGCTTTACTATTTCAATGAATTGAAAGTTTTGTTTGCCAGAAACCGTGATTTCTGGCAAACAGTTTCTCTGATGTATTAAATATTTCAGATTTTACATGATTTTCATCAGTCGAAAAATTCAATTTCGAAGTGTTTTTTTTTTTTTCAAACTCACAATAAGTGACTAAAATTTAGAATAAGTTCGTAATTCCAAATCTCTTAGAATTTTGAGTACAATCATTCTTTTTCTCCACATTAAAGTTTAAAATTTTTCACTTTTATAATATTTTCATTTGTCGAAAATTGTAATTTCAAAGTTTCTAATATTCAAAATTCACGTATACTCCAACCAAAAAACCAGTTTAAAATATTAAATCTTTCATACTTCAAAGCACCCAATTTCCCCATTTTTGCATTTTTACTTACTTTATTCACAAAAACAGTTTATCTTTTTCGAATTCCAGGAGGGGTTTCAACTCCTAAAACCCCCTTCCTCTGCGTTCGCCACTGGACCTTTCTGAAATCGATCTCGGCCATTTCGCTTATTTCAACCTCAGTTTCACTTTCCGCAACTCAACCTCTTATTTTCCCGCACTTCCGCATATTTCGATCAGTAAAATTCATAAAATTCACTCATCCAACTTCTAACTTTCACTGTTTTTGATACTAATCAACAGCAACCTCCACTCATTCCACCCCCGAATTTACTTTCTCTGACTGAACCAAATTCATTTCCCTCAAACTTTCACTTGACTCAGAAAACACGTTCTTTCATACCCGTGGTACATCAAAGTCGCCAACAAAAAATAACAGTTTTCCTGAAATAAAATTAGCAGTCCACATAGTGTCTAGAATGTTGAACATTTCGAATTCGAACTGGCGAAAATACGCGGTGGAATGCGATTTGACTGAAATTCGTCGAGTAAATAACGATAGCGCGGTAAAAGGAGGCTCACCACGCCGTACGCCCACCAAATGTGGAATAGAAAGGCTCGCCTTTGATATTCTCTATTCTTCGGGAATCGCGCCGTAACGAACTGTGTCGGATGTTTTATCAAATGGCGAATTTCGTGGGGCCTTACGTAATCGTTCTCTCCTTAATGACATTTCCAGAGAGCTAGGTAACATTGCGCAATGGCTAATTTGATTTTCTCATCGCGTGGAGAAATTATAAATCATTTGACGAAAAGCCAGCCGCGGATTTAGCAATTCCCGGCCGGAGGTGCGATTTTCTAATCTTATCCGAGTTATTTCCTCGCATCGCCATTTTCTCTCGTTTTTCTCACAGCGGCCCTGCGTTTGCTTCCCCACTCCTTTTTTCATTCCACCAAGTACACGACCCTAAGTACGAGAGTACATTTCGCACGAGGCTCGTAAAAACACTCGAACTCATCCAATCGAAACACCGGGAATCGGTTTCTTGAACACTCCGGGTTAATTGCCTTCGAAGTTATTTTTCGCGGGGAATGAAATTTTTTCTGTGATCATAGAAAAAATGTTAGGTTTTTGTACTGTTTTAAGAGTAACGAGGAAGCGATTTTTTTTACATGTGTGGAAAGAATAGCTTTTCCAGTAGAGGAAAAATTGATTAATTTGTTCATAAGCGAAATTTTGGGGAAAACTGCCATTTTTTTCGAAATATAGAAAAATATGGCAGCAGAAAATGTTCAGGATAGACAAATTTTTTACCTATTCGTAAAAATATTTTTAAAAAATGTGTGGAAAAATAAATCCACGGATAACAAGAATAAATTGATGGATTTTCTGAATTTGAAAAAGTATTTGATGATTCTTTGACAATAAACCAAAAATATGGGTATTTTTTGCCGAAGTTTTCATAATTTCGTGATTTTTCGAAATTATAGAATGCCAAAAAGTCCCGATACTTTGGAAATTCCAAAAATGTACAATTTACAAACTTCGAAATACTTACAAACTTACAAACTTCGAAATACACTTCGCAATCGTGAAAATTGCAAAAATTTCGAAATTTCTAGACTCTAGAACTTTGAAATGCGTAAAATCTTCGAAAATCGCAAAATTTCGGAAACTTTAAAAATGTTCGAGTTCGATAATTTTTTGTCTCTGAAATTCTTTAAAACATCAAAGTTTTTGGAAATTTTCGAAAACTTCGTAGTTGCAACATATTTAGAACTTCTAAACATTTCAGAAACTTCAAAAACTTGGCAGGAATGTATAATTCCTCGAAACTTCAAAATTTCATAAAATTCTAAAATTTCTAAAGCTTCGAAACTTTAAAAACTTTGAAAATGTCAAAACGTTACAACTTTGAAACTTCAAAATCTTGAAATGTTGCAAATTTCGAAATTTTTTGGCTTAAAAACTTCAAAATACTTAAAAATTTTGAAACTTTCGGAATTCCCAGAACTGTAAAAATATGAAAAATTGCTAATTTTTTATCTTTAATATTTTCAAAAACTTCCAAGTTTTTGGAAATTCTCAAAAATTTTCAAATTTCGACATTTTGAAGGCTTCTAAAATTTACGAAACTTCTGAAACTTTAGAACTTGATACTTCTTTGAAACTCTAAAACTGCGAAACTTAAATATCTTATAGTTTCGAAATTTCTAGGCTTCAAAACTTTAAAACATTCGAACACTTCAGAAATTGCAAAATTCCCAAAACTTTGATAAAATGTCAAAACTGAATAATTTTGAATCTTAAAAATTCTACACTTTCAAAGTTTTTCGATACTCTCAAAAACTTCAAAATTCCAACATTTTGAAAACTTGCACAATTTTCGACATTCTAAGAATTTCATGATTCTTCGACATTTAAAAATTCCAAAGTTACATAAGTTTCAAAACTGTATAACTTCTAAATTTCGAAACTTTGTGACTCTCCAAAATTTTAATACTCCCTAATTTTCTCAAACTTCGAAAGTTCAAAAACCAAAAAAAATTTCTAACTCTAAAATTCCGTCATTTTAAAAACTTGAGTAGGATCCTAAAATTTCTGAAACTTCTAAAACTTCAGAACTTCATATGTTCTTCGAAACTTTAAAACTCTGACAACTCAAAAAATTCTAAGACTGCAAAACTTCAAAATCCTATAATTTCAAAATTTCTCAGCTTCAGAACTTCAGAACATTCGAAAACTTCGAAATTTGCGATATTTCCAGAAATGTAAAAGAATATCAGAACTGGATATTTTTCAACATTCAAAATTCTACGGTTTCAAAGGTCTTGGAAATTGTCAAAAACTTCAAAATTCGAACCTTTTAAAATCTTTGTCAATTTTTAAATAGTGATTACATAAAAAGTTTCATAAAATCGACTTTATAAAAAAAAAAAAAATTTTATTGAAAATTCACGCATTTTTTCAAAGTTTTATAAAAACCAAAATTCCTAGGGTTTCAACTATCCAATATGAAATATGAAACAACAATAAAATTAATAATGTCAAATTTCAGAAATTAGAAAAAAATCTCATAAATTTCAACATTATTCAACTCGCAACTGAAATTTGATTACATATTGTACCATCATTTCCAATTTTAATTTCGAACTTCGCATTCAAGAAACTTTAAAAATTTTGAAATCCCTTCTGAACAACTTTTCAATTTCTCACGCGAAAATAAAAAGCTGCAGGCACACAAACACGTTAATTAAAAATAATTGAACTCAATTTTTTACCGCGAAAAAACTCGCAAAAATGTATGCCCGTAATTTGCGGTCTTTCGTATTCAGAAGCCAGCTCGAATGAAAGAGTAAACCACAGAATCATTCGCAACGGTTTGAAAACTGCATTTCGCTCATTAGCATGCACGCAACGGTGTCAACTCTGAAAACGTTTCCGCAAAAAACAGAGAAAATCGATAACGCAAACTCAAAAAAACCATGTTCGCCATTCCGCAAAAAAGTTTGTTCTTGTGCCGGAGCGCACTTATTGTTGCAAAACAGTGACCTCGTTTAAAAAGGAACAGCACGTACAGTCAGATTCAAAAATATTTAGTATAGATAGCGCAAACATAGGTTTTTTTATCTTTGCGATGCATTTAAATAGAATTTATCAAAAGCAATAATAACAAAAAAGAATAGTACAAAATCATATTTATAATTGATAATAATATATGATGAAATAATAATGATAATATATATTAATATATATATATATATATGTATGTTTTTTTTATAATTAATAATTATTTTTATGCAATTCATATGTGAAAAAAAGATAATTTTTGGAATTTGCGAGTTAAGGTGAATTTATGAATAAGACTGCCGAATGCTTAAAGTTTCTAGGTTCAAAAATTCTGAAACTCCCAGTGAAAAAATTATAACGTAAATGTTTAAATGACCTGTATTTTCGAAGCTTTAAAAATCTCGAAATTTTGAAAATAAATTGTAAGTCGTAAATAAATAATAATAATAAAAATAAAATGAATTTTTGAATCGATATAATTTTTACAGACCTTCAAGTTTTTAAATCTCGAAAATGATAATCATTAGATTTTCTAGTTCGAAATAATTACTATTTTCATTTTAGAATTTTATCAAGTTTTTCAACATTTGAATATATTTTCAATACATTTTTTAAACAAAAATAGGTTAATTATATAATAGAAAAGTAATTATAAACATATTAATAATATATTTTCGAAATAACAATTATAATCAATCGATTGAAGTTTACTTTCGACAACAATGGAGAATTTTCAAATTTACAATCTAGACATAATTTTTCTTTTTAATTTAGCTTTGATTATGACGATCGATAATTTGTCATAGTTTTTTCAACTTTGGTTATCTCGAGTTGTAGAACAGTGGCCTTGTTTAAATACCTGCCGAAACGACACTTCACGGGTTTTTTTTGCTACTTGCGTTAATCTCGAGTTCGATAAAAATACTTTGCAAGCATTGTGTTTCCGCCGAAACAATGAAAACGAACGAACCCCGATAAAACGCTCGATTAACATTGAGTCCCTGAATTGTTATCACCGTAAAAAGCGAAAAAAGTGCCAAATCGATTTTTTAACGTTTGATATTATTTCACTTTCCTCGGTACAAAAGACACAACTTACAGTTTTGGAAAATGAGCGTACAACAAACTTTGGATCGTCATTATCAGGGCGACCTTAAATATTTGCGACAAACCTGGAAATATTTTATTCATTATTCTCGTAATATTTGCGATGGATATTAAATATTTATGATATTTATTACTTTTATTAGATTCTATACTTTCGAAGTGAATGAATTTGCAAAGTTTTGAAAAAATGTGAAAATTTTCGAAGTTTTGCATGAAGAATAATGACATTTCGAAATTTTGAAGCTTTTGCAATTTTCAAAGTACTCGAATTTTCGAGTTTTGAAATGTCATGAAGTTTCGAACGTTTCGGGAATTTTCAAAGTTCTAAAATTTCCGAATTTTTGAAAATTTTGAAGAATTTTGAAGTTTTATAGCTTCGAAAATTTTACATGTATCGAAGTTTTGGAGATATTGGAAATTCTGCAATTCTAGAGGTTTTGGAATTTGGAAGTTTGGAAGGTTTCGAACGATCGTAAAATTTTCAGCTCGCACAGTTTGCGGATTTTTCAAGTTTAGGAAATTTTGAATCATTCTGAAGTTTAGAAAATCTGAAGTTTTGAAGTTTCGACAAAAATATTGATGAATTCTGAGGTTTTGAAGCATCGAGAAAAAATTTTAATGCTTAGAGATTTTGTAATTTTAAGAATTTGTGAAGTTTTCAAGAAACGTGAAAATTTTCGAAGTTTTGCATGAAGAATCATGACATTTACACATTTTGGAATTTCTGTAATTTTAAAAACATTATGAAGTTTCGTACATTTCGGGAATTTTCAGAGTTGTGAAATTTCTGGGTTTTGAAGAATTTTAAATAGTCATGAAGTTTCATAGCTCCGAAGATTTGAAATTTTTTGATGTATCGAAGCTTTGGAGATATTGTAAATTTTGAAATTCTGAGGATCTCGGAATTTTTGAGTTTGTAGAATTTAAAATAATAATTTTCAATTTTTGGAGAGTTCCGAAAAATCGTAAAATTTTGAGCTCGTACTATTGTGGAATTTTTAAACTTCCGAAAGTTTCGGAAGTTTTGAATTATTCCAAAATTCCAAAATTCCAAGTTTTCAAGTTTTAATGATTTTTAAACATCCTGAAATATTTTATTGTCTTAAGATATTGTATTTATAAGAATTTGTGAAGTTTTCAAGAAATGTAGAAATCATCGATATTTTGCATGAAGAACCATGACATTTCAAAATGTTGAAGATTCGGTAATTGCTAAAGTACTGGAATTTCCAAGTTTTGAAACATCATGAAGTTTCGAACGTTTCGGAGATTTTCAAAATACTGAAATTTCCGTGTTCTCAAGAATTTTGAAGTTATATATCTTCGAAACTTCGAAAATTTTGTATGTATCGAAGATATCTTTAATGATATTGGAAATTTTGCAGTTCTAAAGATTTCAGAATTTTAAAATTTGGAGAATCCGAATAATTTTCAATTTTTTGCGAATTGAGAAAAATCGTAAAATTTTGAACTCGTACAGTTTTAGAATTCATTAAGTTCCGAAAGTTTCGGAAGTTTTGAATCACTCCAAAGTTCAGAAAATCGGAAGTTTTGATAAAAATGTTGATGGATTTCAAGATTGTCAACTTGAAGAAGCATCGTGAAACATTTGAATGTTTTGAGGTTTTTTAGTTATAAAGATTTGTGAAGTTTTCAAGAATTGTAAAAACTCGAACACACGAAATTAAAAAAATATTTACAAAAATGAAGAACATCAGTAGAATATTCATCTTGAATATTATATTTTTCATAACATTAAAAGACAGAATATTAATAATTTCAATTTTTTACATGAAAAATTATAATTTTGTGGACCTGATCATTATAGTTTTTTAATGAATTGGTCAATTGTGTTTGAATAATAAAAAACAGTAGACAAATCTACAAACTTGTCTATCTTCCATATGAAAATTCTCAAAGTTCATTTCTCCTTTAGATGATTCATTGATACAATTTTGTACATAATAATGTCATAACAAGGAAAGTTAATTTAGAAAAATAAATAGACAATGTAGATTTTTTTTGCTATTTTGAAACATAAAAAACTGATTGATCAGTCCTGATATGAACAGTATTCGAGAATAAACAGACTCTGACACAGGAAAAAACGACAAAAACGTTATCAAAAATCGCATGACTCGTAAAATTCACCGATTATTGATAAGAAATAAATTGCTCTTGAGAAAATGAATTGCCTGAAATCATGGTAGAAGAGTTGCCTAATTTTGCTCATTCAAATTGAAATAGTCAATAAGGAACTTCGAGATAATTATAAGTTCAAGGATAATTTCTTCCACGATTACGTTTTGAAAGTGTAAAAATTTTCTTAAAGTTACGTAAAAAATTCAAATATTTGAAATAGCAAATATTGAATAAAGAAAGTGAAAAATATTAAATAAATACCTAAACAATATTAAATACATAGCAAATATTAAATAAATGAATAGCAAATATGAAATGAATAAATAGTGTTACATGAATAAATAGCAATATTACACAAATAAATAACAAATATTACGTGAAAAATATCAATATTACACAAATAAAAAACAAGTATTAAGTAAATGAAAAATAAGAAACGTTCGGAAACGTGAAAATCAAAAATTCTTATTACTTAAATTCTGGATTCCAAATTCCTAAACTATGACTATTCAAAAGTTTAGAAATTCTACAGTTTCAAATTTTTAATATTGAGAGATGAAAATTTGGTAACCAGCAAAAATCAAAATCGAAAATTGAAGAATTAGCCAATTTTTATTTCGAAATGTCACAACTTGATTGGAAGAGTTCAGAATTTCGGAAATCAAAAATCGTGTCGTCTCATATTTTCAATTTAAAAATTCCTAAGTTCGTAAGTTCGTAGGCCAGAAAATTATTTCAACATCTCAAAATGCAGAGATTTTAAATCGAAATAGGCGTATCAAATGAATATTAATTTCGGGAATTCGAGTCGAACAATGAGAGGGCTTATATCCAAAAATTAAAATTTTTGCTGTTAAATGAAAAATGTCTTCTTTGTCTCATTAAGTGGAGAGAAAAAGAAGAGAAAAATGCCTTTTTTTTATCAAGTGTGCTAATAGAATTAATTAAAATTCAAATTAGTTAGAAATAAAAATTGAATTGAATGAGAATCAAACTAGAATTTCAATCGGAATAAAAATGTTCATTGAGTGTGCTAATAGAATCAAAATTAAAGTGAATTAGAATTGAATATTAAATTAAATTGTAATTAAAAATTATTAGCTTCTCATTCAACTAGAAATAAAGTCGGAATTTAGTAAAAATTAAAATGCTTATTGTGCTGACAGAATTAAAATTCAATTGAATTAGAATTAGAAATTCAATTAAATTGAATTGAATTAAAGTCAAAAATAGAATCAAATAAGAATTTAACTAGAATTCAAATTAGAATCAAAATGTTCATCAAGTGTGCTAATAGAATCAAAATTTAATCGAATGAGAATTGAAAATTCAATCAATCAGAATTAAAATAGAATCAAAATCAGAATTATATTGAAATTAATTTGTTTATCAATTGTGCTAATATAATTAAAATTCAATCAAATTCTAATTAAAACTTTAATTAAATCAGAATTTAACTAGAATCAAAGTCAGAATCAAATTAAAATTAATTTTTTTATCAATTGTGCTAATAGAATTAAAGTTCAATTGAATTTAAATTAAAATTAAATCAAAATAAAACTAGAATTAATATCAGAATTGAATTGAAATTAATTTGTTCATCAAATGTGCTGATAGGATTAAAATTCATCCATTCAGGACAGATCTGTCCTCAATGGCTGAATTTAAATTCTATTAGCATATTGAAATATATAAAATTTTCTTTTCCCAACATGCTAATTACTACCACTTTCCCAAATTTCCGCAACCTACGAATTACCATGCAGTTTCACCTTCTGATAACGCCCCCCCCCCCCCCCCCCCCCCCCCCCACTCGTTCGCATTCGCCCAGTTTCGTCCCTCGTAGCGTAATAACGCTATTTCCACATCGCCGAGTCTCCCTCGCATTACGAAACCACCGCGACATTTTTCGACTTTCGCATGCAAACGTCCAAGTTACGTTGCGGCGATAATTCAACGCGACTCGTTGATAACATATTTTTCCGTAACTCGGCACGTAAACGCTCGGTGTCAATGCCTTCCACGTCCTTCTACTCTCGAGTCCTACACGTAATTATGACCTTTTGCCGAGATACAATCTCCACAAAAATGATCTGGAACGCGTTAAGAATGCAATATGCTGATTGATTCGTGAAATAGGAATAGCTAATGAATACCGGCCATTTTCCTACGTGAAGAAATTTCCTGGGATATCGAACTGGAACTGAAACGATTGCACCATTTCGCCCATCATTCCGAGATAGGCTTATTTAGCGCCACCAAGGACGTGGAATCTAATGGTTTCGAAGGCACTTTTGTATTGCGGGGATTATTGTCTGGATTTTTTACAAATTGTTGTTTACTCAATAGCATTGTCCGGGGGCAGATTTGCATGCGGGGACGTGGGCTGTCTTGAATGGGACTGCAGTTTTAACGAAAGTATTTTCTTGCAGATTTTGTTTTGATTTTTTATTGCGTATGATGCTTAGGGTATGTTTGAGGAGGTTTTTGGATTTGAGGGGGGGATTTTCTGCTGGAGGAAAAAGGCATTGAAATAGGAGGTTGTATTTTCCAGATTTGAAATTTTGGGATTTTGGGTTGAGAGTGGAACTGAGTTTTTCGATTGATTTTAGAGTTTTGGAATGTTTGATTTTCGAATTTATTAGAATGCTATGCAGAAGAATTTGGAATTTTGATTTCAAAGCACATGGTAAACAGGGAAACCCAAAATATTTACGAAAAACGTGAAAATATTTGTTAGGATAAGATAAAGTATTGTTAGGATAAATTTGCTATAGGTATTTATTATTTACGGTATTCATTTATTTTTTCTATACTTTTGGAGTGAATGGATTTATGAAGTTTTCAAGGAATGTAAAAATTTTCGAAGTTTGGCATGAATAATGACATTTTGAAATTCTGAAGTTTTCGTAATTTTGAAAATACTGGAATTTTAAAGTTTCGGAACATTATGTAGTTTTGAACGTTTTGGAAATTTTCAAATCTATGAAATTCCATGATGTATATGAAGTTTCAAACGTTCATGTAAACGAAAACTCAGAAAAAAATTTTTAAGAACTTTCAAGAATTTTGCAGTTTGATAGCTTCGAAACTTCGAAAATTTGAAACGTATCGAAGTTTTGGAGATATTGAAAATTTCGCAATTCTAGAAATTTGAAAGTTTGGAGAATTTTGAATAATTTCCAAGTTTTGGAGAATGTCGAAAAATCGTAAAATTTGGAGCTCGTAATTTTTAAAGTTTCGGAAATTTGGAATGATTCCAAATTTTTGGAAATTTGGAATCATTCCAAAGTTTAGAAAATCTGAAGTTTTGAAGTTTAAATAAAAATATTAAATAAATGAATTCGAAAGTTTTTAAGCATCTTGAAAAATGTTGATGTTTTTAGATTTTTTAATTTTAAGAATTTGTGAAGTTCTCAAGAAACGTCAAAATTTTCAAAGTTCTTACATTTTTGAGTTTTTAAACGTTTTAGAGAATTTCGAAGTTTTATAGCTTCGAAGCTTCGAAAATTTTAGATGTATCAAAGTTTTGGAAATATTAGAAATTTCGCAGTTCTAGAGATTCTGGAATTTGAAAGTTTGGAGAATTTCGAATAATGTTCAAGTTTAGGAGAATGTCGAAAAATCGTAAAATTTGGAGCTCGTTGAGTTTTGGGATTTTTAAAGTCTCGTAAGTTTTAAATCATTCCAAAGTTCAG
>JAPYZK010003226.1:0-18500 GCA_030522785.1 Platygaster equestris | reverse complement strand
AAAAAAAATAGTGAAACAATACTGATTTTTGCAAGTGTCAAAGTTTTCCAGAAACTACAATAGATAGATAATTTTCAACATTTCCAGCATTTCAAGATTTTCAAGAATTTTGGGAATTTTCAGAGTTTGGAGGATTTCGAAGTTCTAAAAAAGTTTTCAAAATTCTAGATATTCACAACATTTTTGTAATTCTTGAAATAACGAGAATTTTATGAATTTCTGACATTCCGAAAAAATTAATAATTTTGAATATTTTCAACATTTCGAGATTTTTTCCTATTTTGAGAATTTTTAAAGATTCAAGTATTTTGAGGATTTTTGAAGCTATTGGCATTTTGAAAAGTTCAAGAATTTGAAAATTTTCGTAAATTTCAGAGATTTGTACAAATTTCGGAGATTCTGAAAATTTGAAATATTTTCATAATTCTTGATATTACGAAAATTTTACGAATTTTTAACATTCCGAGAAACTCAATATTTAGAATATTTTCAACATTTTAAGATTTCCAACAATTTTGAGAATTTTCAAAGTTTGAAGTATTTTGAGGATTTTGGAAGCTATTGGAATTTTGAAAAGTTCAAGAATTTAAAAATTTTCGTAAATTTTAGAGATATGTAAAAGTTTCAAAATTTCGGAATATTTGAAATATTTTCATAATTCTTGATATTACGAAAGTTTTACGAATTTTTGACATTTCAAGAAACTTGATAGTTTGGAACATTTCGAAATTTTTGATAATTTAGAGAATTTCGAAAGTTTTTAGTATTTTGACAATTTTCAGAATTCTAAACATTTTCAGAAATTTCAGAAATTTAAAAAAGTTACGAAAATCTTGACAATTAAGGCAGTTTCAATAATTCTCGAAAATTTCTAAATTTTCCAAGTTTCTAAAATTTCGAGAAACTTTTGTTCAATCGACAAATTTTTATTATATTCCAAAATTTTCGACTATTTGAATGAATAATTTCAAAGTTTAAAGGATTTTAAAAAATTTCAGAGATTTCCAACACTTACGAAAATTTTGAGAATTTATGAAATTTTTATAATTCTCTATTAAAACTTGACTTTTTATATTTGTTGAATTTATTTCGAGTGAAAATCTCCTCAGTCCCCCCCGAACGAAATTTTTGGTTACGTCCTTGATATCGCCGATTTGTATAATACTACACGGATAAAACTGAGCCACGTCGTTAATGGCTCGAAATTAAGCGAAATTTAAGCCAAGTGAATTGTGCGTACCCAATTTGAAGTTGACGTCCTCCAGAGCTTTCCTTCCATCGTTCAAAATGTCGACCTCGAACCAATGCTCTGGCTTGAAACTATGCTCGAAGCTTTCGATGGGTTTCAAGTATCGACATTCGGTCATCCGATCATGCAGCGCATCTACAATCTATTTAATGTCATTTCATCTTAAAAATTTTTTTTTCGAAAACAATATAAAATGGCGAAATGTAGTGTCTGTTGAAAATACTCGCTTTGTTTTCAATGTCCTTATCGAGGCTTGACCGACATTTAACAAGATACCTCGTCGATACCTCGATTCTTGTTATTTTTTCCAACTGGACTGATTTGCATATTGAAACAGCGTTACTCGAGAACGCAGTCGAAAAATTCAACCTGTGAATTTTATGCATCGATGAAACAACAAACATCCTTTTGTCTTCTAGGAATATTGAAAAACATGTATTTTCAACATTTTTATTTTCTTTTATGAAAATTAATGCTCAAAATTTCCGAATGTTGGAAATTTATATTTCATCCCTGCTGAGACACGAGCAATGATATAAGATCGCATATTATTGCCTAAAATTGAAATTTCGAAATTTTTGAAAATTTTCCAAACTTCTGCAAATTTCCCAAATTTTTGAGAATTTTCGAAATTTCCAATATTGTTGAGAATTTTCAAAATTTCCAAAATTGTTGAAGTCTTGGAAATGTTTGTGAATTCTGCAATTTTTGTAAATTGTTGAAATTCTCCAAATTTTGTTAGATTGTTGAAAATATTCTCAATTTTTTGGAATTTCCGAAATTCTCCAAAAGTTCCAATATTGTTGAAAATTGTTCAAGTTTTTGGAAATTATGTAGTTTTTGGAAATGGTGAGAATTTTTTTCAATTTTTTGAAACTAGAAATTTTCCCAAAGTCTTGAGAATAGTCAACATTTTTTCAAATTTCCAAAATTTTTCAGAATTTTCAAAATTTCCAAAATTGTTGAAGTCTTGGAAATTTTTGTGAATTCTGCGATTTTTGTAAATTGTTGAAATTCTCCAAATTGTGATAGATTTTTGAAAATATTCTAGACTTTTTGGAATTTTCGAAATTCTCCAAAATTTCCAATATTGTTGAAAATCGCTCAAGTTTTTGGAAATTTTAGAAATTTTTCCAAAGTCTTGGAAATAGTTCAAATTTTTTCAAATTTCCCATATTTTCGAGAATTTTCAAAATTAAAAAAATTGTTGAAAATTGTTAGTCTTGAAAATTTTTGTAGATTATGTAATTTTTGTGAAGTGTTAGAATTCTTTCAATTTTGTGGAATTTTCGAAAATTTTCTGAAGTTTTGAAAACGGTTAAAATTCTTGAAAATTTTCGGAATTGTTCAGAATTTTCGTTATTTTTGTTAAAGTTTTCGGGAATTTTTAGAAAAAGTGTTATTTTCAAAAACTTGTGAAATTACTAAAAATACACAATATTTTGTTAAAATTTTCAAAATCCTTTGAAATATTCGAAATTTTCAGTATTTTTTTACACGATTGTTGAAAATTGTTCAAGTTTTATAAAATTCCCAAATTTTTTCAAAGTATTCTACTCTTCAAAATGTTCGGAATCGTTGAGAAATTGTGAAATTTCTGAAAATAAAGGTGGTGCCAGTCATCAAGCTCGTACATAATATTAAGGGTTGGCAACAGTTGCAGGCAGTCATCGATCAGGTATGAAAAATCACAAGTGGATCGCGTTAGATGAATGTCAAGTATTAATTGAAATTTTGTATGTGATACAGTGCGCTCTAAACTCTTAAAAGATTATCTTCAATCACATGTCGGAAAAATGACATAATTGCAATCGTATGATTACAGCAAACTCAAAATACACTCTTCCACACAACAACCAGCACGATATTTGAAAAACCCTGATCGCTGTAATAGTAATGCAATGATATGCAATGTTGTATCATTGCACAACCTTGCTAATGACCCAGCAGGGATGGATTCGGAGATAATGTATGACAATTTATGGGAATCCATTATTCAAATCACAAATCTCAAAATGTACATTGGAAATTGTAAAATTTTTCATCTAAATCGATCAGCTCAAATTTGGGAATGTGAAGATAACATAAATATGTAATAATTCGCAAGATGAGCCGAAATCTGACAATCCGTTTCCAAATTCATGCTCAAAATGTTAAAATGCACGTGTATATGTATGTTAGAGTGAAAAATCAGGCATATTGGACGAGATTCTCACACCTCGGACCAATTTCGACGAGCACATGATCCTCTGAGGGGCTTGGTTGAAAAGCAGTGAAATCTTGCAGTCCTTGGGGCTCAAAAGGAGAACTCAAAATCCATTGCAACACTTGTATGTCGCGAGGGTTCAACTCGGCTTCGGTGTCAATATAATAGCACAATTCCGCGTCCAATCCAATGACCAACGAAGAAACTTGTTGCACAAGCTCCAATTTACTCGTGAAACGATCCAGTCGTCTTCCCACATTTTTATAGAATCTATGTATGACCATTTTTTAGCAAAAATCTAGAACAGGACAAAAAGAAGCAACGCTTGAAAAGAAGAAGAAGAAGAATGATTAAATCTCATGTGCATATATATATATAGATAGAGACAGATGAGGAGAGACTGCTCAGAACTGCTCAATGTCGTAATATGTTGAGTAATGTTAATCTGATTCGAGACCTCCCACGGCACATGTACAAAGGGTCAACGAATATCATATGTAAACTGAAAAAAGTGGAAAAAACATTGCGCCACTGCGGGTTGCAAGTTTTACAGACAACGATAACATTTTATGCCCTCTTAATTTTATTCTACTTTTATCCGTGATGGAGGTGAAAATGGCAAAAAGTGGGTACTTTTTCAACACGGCATTGGAAAAATAAAATACTAATGTGTATGTGAAAAATGTGCCTGCTAAAAAGTTGTCTTATATTGTATTAGAAACAAAAGCGAAAGTCGCTTATCATATTTTAGTAGTTGTCATCTCAACAAATAAGATTTTCATCGCTGACAACTTGTTTAGCTTCAAAAAATTTGAAAACATTCAAAATAAAAGCCGACTTGTATTGTCACGTGTGTTTATTTATTTACATCAAAAGTGAGGTTACGTCTGTTGTTTTTTTTCGGCTCTTTAATTTGGTTTGAATTGCATAGGAAAACTCGTGTAATTACCAGTGACATTACTTAGTTTGACACGTACATCAAGTTTCAGCTGTTTTTTGCCTTCCTAATCACTCCAATTACGTTCAAATGAGTCAAATGAACACTATTCACACTCGTATTATTATATATACCTGTATATACCTTTGATAATTGTCAAAATTGGTCAACATCAGTCAACATGTTGACAATTGTCAATTCTATATATATAGATATATTACACACACGCGACCAATCACAACAAAAACGTCCGTCTGATCACATTATGACAATTTTCAATTATTGTGAATCACAATAGCAATCAGATTTCAAAAAAATGTTTGAAAAACCAAAAATTTGAATACGCAAATAACAAAATACTTGTAATTCAACAACTTTTAAAAGTTTAAATTGAAATGTAAAGATTAAAATAAGAAAAGAGTTGAAAATCCAAAAAAATACACAAAATCATCAGTCGAGGACAAAAAAAAGTACTGAAACCATAAATGCGTTATAAGATAAAAATTTATTACACTACAAGATTGATAAACACATCGTCCATTGGTGTGAAATGTTAAAAATATCGAGTTTTTAAAAGAGAATTTAATAAAACGATCATAATCCTGGTGCAAAAATGTGTTAACCGAGAAAATCGTAGTCTTCGAATTGTTGATTTTGTGGATTTGCATTGCCCATTGGCCTAGTCATTTGACCTCTCGGTCCAGCCATTTGTTGCTGCATCCCAAGAACTTGTCTATATTGCGGCTGCTGTTGCTGTAATTAATATGAACATGTTTTCAACTCAGCATATAATCAGAGGATTCTTTCAGACACTGCAGTATATACAGGTCAAGTATTGAATTAATATGGAAATACAAACCTGTTGCAATAAATGTCTGAGGCCGAGGTTCCCGGTCATCACAGGACGCATGATTCTCTGAGGATTATTTGGCTGGCCAGCCATTCCACCGGCTGGGTTCAGTCCTCGTTGAGCTTGTTGGGCCTAATCAAATCATCAACAAATGATAATAATCGACAAATATAATACGTTGATGAAAAAAAAAAATGCTAAAATGCATACCTCCAGTTGCTGTTTGTACTGCATTTCTTGTTGTTGGGCGACTTCCAGGTTTTGCTGAATCTGAAATGAATTCTGATAAATAGTTACATCTGATGTAACCTTACAAGAATTACTATCGCACAATTACTAAAGTTATAATTTCAATATAAAATGTAGTGTAAATAATGTAAACGCACTTCCAACTGTTTGTATTGAGCTTCTTGCTGCTGAGCTGCTTGGAGAGTTTGCTGGAGATGCTGGATCTTCAAGAGATTCTGTTGCCTTATGGTTTCAACGTCGTCGACAAAAGGCCTCGGCTGCTGCTGTTGCTGTTGCTGCTGCTGGTTCATCATGCCTCCTCCTCCCCCAGGACCTTGCTGGGGGCCTGCCATCCCAGCAGCCTATCGATTTCATCATTATTTTTTCAACAATTATTGCATTTTCTCCCTCGATCCTGATCCTGGGTACGAGTTAAGTCACAAGCAATAAAACAAGCATCATCCGCTCAAAAAGCACGTTTATATCTACAATATCAACAACGAAGCGACTCGGAAAAATCGTGCATCTTGGCGAAATCATGATTTCAAAATTACTATTGAAGTACATTAATTCTCGCCAAGTACATTGCTGGGCGTGGAACGGGTACAAAAGTCCTTAATGAGATAGGTCGTTTTATAAATCGCTGGAAATGAGGTTGGCAGTACCAAACACAACTATAATACGCGCGTATTGTAGTTGTATTGTAGAGAAGGTATCGTGAGTACAAATGCTGCCAACCTCATTAAAATGATTTATAAAACGACCTATCTCATTAAGGACTTTCGTACCCGTACCCAAACGAAATGTGACTTTGAACAAAAAACCTAATCGAAAAAATGTAGAAACTACTGGAGCAAATGCTTTATAAGGAATAAATTCTTATTTTCTATATCAAGGCCATTATTATAAACGACAGTCTCCTGATCTGACGGACCTTTTTTTTTTAGAAGCCAGTAGCGAGAGGCCGGTTTTTGAACTTTTCAGAGTTGGCAACCCTAGTCAAACAAGCAATAACAACCAGCTTTATCTAGATCGGCAAGAAAAAGCCATGTCAAAAAACCGTGCAACTCGACAAGAATTAAATAACTGTAATAAATGCAACAGAAAAAAGAAAAAAAAATGCATTATGAAAGAAGGTGCAATCGTCGAGCCTGCAAAGCTCAAGGATTATCGCTCGATTGTCTCTTATCAGAGTAGGTTCGTACTTGTAAGTTGATCTGCGGCTGCTGCTGGCCGGGATTGCCGGCCAAAGCCGATTGGGGATTGTTGGAATTGACGACGTTCTGGGTTATTTGGCCGCCGCCCATGGCGGCCGTGTTCGTCTGGGACATCAGGATCCCTCCCTGTTGCGAAATGCTCGTCGTTGGCATACCGCTGGGCATTGGGTTGTTTCCCCCAGCTCCGCCCTGTTCACAACATATATAAATATCGTATATTAATTCGGCTTTTGCATGTGTAACGAAGTTCCTCCAATCCTTCAAGTTTCTTCAGAGTTTTTCAAGTTTTATATTTTTCACGTATTCAAAAATCGAGTCCAACAGGACTTTTCGCATGTTTTTACCTGCCCCTGGCGAATCATTGTCGTCGACTTTTGATGCTGGATGACTTTTCTCAATCGATCAACAAAAGCTGCTTGATCATTGGGAATGAAGCCGAGGAAAGTTCTTTTGTCAGCCGTGTACAACAACAAGAGTACTTTGATGTCGCAAGTTGGCACGGGTTGAGTAAAATGCACGCAACCAGCCTGTGAAATTAACAACAATTATGCATTGTGACACAACTTGACACTGATATTTTGGACATACAACACAAGGACTACAATCAACAAAGCATCTTACGAATCCAGATGTCATTATTTTGATAAGAGATTCCAAATCTTCGCAGGGAGACGGATAGAAAAAGACGGATTTGGAGTTCTTGAGATAGTTGTTTCCGACGTTTCCTATCAGTGTCTTCGGCATCAATTGCATTATCAACTTCTGCGGCCAAGAATCCGCTTTACTGAAAATTCATTCAACTTTATAGACTGCAAATATTTTCTTTTTGTTTTTTGTTTTTTCAAATTTTCACAATTTGTTCTGTGACGATACTGACATATCAGGCTCTCCATCTTTGACAGTGGTGGAAACCTGGCAAGGAACCTGTCTCGTATGTTTTTGGTTGTCGTTTGGGTTCTTGTTTTTTTCCAGCCACTCGATGGTTCCCTGCCAAATGACGACTCGATCGGATCCCAAAGTCACCAGCTGACCTGTGCCTCCGCTCACGTTGCTCTAATAACATTCAAAAACACGGTCATGAACTCGCAAGGAGTCTACGACATTTTGACAAGTACTGCAAATCAGTTGAATATTTTGCATAAATTTTAAATCATTTTCGAATTAAAATCAGGGTTTCCAAAAGGTTCCCTAAAAAGCCTGCCGGGACATTTTTAAGAGCTCGGAACACTCGAGAGTTCCAAATCGACAGAATGTTTCGGAATGCTTGAAACGTTCCGTGACTCGAATTGAAAACAAAATAAATCAACGGTGAAAAAAAAGGAGGAAAATAAAACCAACTTGAGGCGCGACAGAGGACATGGGACCCGAGGGCTGCTGAGCAGAACTGACGGCTTGAGGTCCTTGCACGGACATGGGCACAGATCCTTGACTTTGCGGCACTTGACCTTGCTGTATTCCTGCCACATGGCCACCCTGTTGCTGCTGTTGCTGCTGCTGCTGCTGTTGGGGATTTTGTTGCTGCTGCATCTGCATGCTCAATCTCAACTGTTGTTGCTGCGTTAATTGTTGTTGCTGAGCATTCGGAGCCATCGCGTTGTTGTTCCCACCTAAATTATCGAATTTACATTACCGCATTTACTCGAAGATAAGCCGCACCTCGATTTTGGATGCCCAAATTAGTGAAAAATCGTTAGTGCTCGAATACAAGCCGCATTTAAAAAATCCGTAATTCACGGTGATCGCCACCTTAATTCACATAGCTTTAACAAGCAAATCCACTAAAAACAATCTAGGAGTGCGTAGAACTTTCAAGATATTCAACTGAAGAGAAAACCACGTACAATATAGGCGTATTTTCCAGCACACAACAGCATTTTGCATTATTCTGACGTTTGTATTCGAATATAAGCCGCACCACATTTTTCAAGCTCTAAAAAACCGAAAAAGGGTGCGGCTTATATTCGAGTAAATACGGTATTCCATTGATAAAAATTTTCCGGTTTAAAATTGTCTGTAATGAAATATCTACCACAAATTTTAAGAAATTGAGTTGACTATAATTAACGTTCAATTACCGATAAACTTAAAAGTTATTAAATTATTGTTTTCAAATGTTATTCGAGTTACCATCAATTCTTTGGGCAAAGGGTGAAACGTTGAGGCCCAAGGCAGAGGGTGGCTGGGAGAGCTGTGCGATGAGGGCGCTGCTCTGCTGCTGCTGCTGCTGCTGCTGCTGTTGCTGCTGCTGCTGCTGCTGGTTCCCAGGAGGGGGGCCGGTTGCGCTGCCCGGCGGGATGAACTGGGGTCTCATCCACCTGGGGTGAACGCTGCCAGGGCCCCTGCCCGCCACCGCCGCAGCCATGGCAGCCGCCGCCGGATGGTAATTCGGGGGCGCTGGGATTTGCTGGGCATTGAATGCAGCACGGGCGGCTGGGTTCATATTCTGCGCGGCGGCGGCTGCAGCAGCCGCCGCCGCCGCAGCCGCCGTCGGGGGAGGGGCCTGACTTCGGAAAGCGGCACCTTGGGCCGTCGCCGACTGCTGCGGGTTCGCCCCGGGGCTGTCGCTGCTCTGCAAGGGGCTCAGGGGTATCTGCCCGGCGCTACCCCCCGTTGTTGTCGTCGTCGTTGTCGTTGTCGCCACTGACGCCGTCGCGGCATGCCCCACGCCAGGGCTCACTGAACATGATTTTTTATCGATGATTTTGGCCTTTTTATTTTGTTGTGAATTTATTAACAGAGCAATAAATTTACCCGGACGCTCTTTAAGATTGTAGTTGCGTAGAAGGACGAGGTGTCGCGGGTCCTTGGCGTAGTTTTTCGTTTGGCACGACTGCAAGTCACCTCCAGCTTTTTCGAAAAGTTTGAAAAGGGCGGGAATTTTTCTCGGAGACAGAATCGACAAGTTTATGTTTCTCTGTAATATGTACATTGTTATTGTTATTATTTATTCCGAGGGGCGATTCAGTCTCCGATAAATGGGAGTCGTGGGAGTCGACTCCCACGTGACTCCAATTTGGGAGTCATTAATTCCCAGCGATGTCGAACTTTCAACATGTCACAACTCAATTACCTGTAATCTTGAAAATTCTCAAGAACTTCACAGTTTTTGGACATTTTCAAAAACTTCGAGATTTCAACATTTTTGAAACTCACAACATTTTCGAAAAATTTAGAACTTCAGTACTTAATAATTTCTCAAAACTTCACAATTCTATTAAATTCCGAAATTTCCGAAGCTTTGAAAGTTCCGAAGTTTTGACAATTTCCAAAATTTACAACTTCGAAACTTCAAAATCTTGAAATGTCAAAAATTTTGAAATTTCTTTGCTTAAAAACTTCGAAATACTTGAAGGTATGCGGAATTCCCAGAACTTCAAAAATGTCGAAACTTGATAATTTTTCATCTTTAAAATTCTTAAAAACTTCCAAGTTCTTGAAAATTCTCGAACACTCAAAAATTTCGACATTTGAAGAACTTCTCAAATTGAGAAAATTATAAGCTTCATAGCTTCAAAATATTCGAAATATCGAAATTTCCAGAACTGTAAAAATGTCGAAACTTGATGAATTTTCAATCTTAAAAATTCTAAAATTTCAAAGTTTTTGAACATTCTTAAATAATTCAAAATTCCAACATTTCCAAAACTTGTCAATTTTCCGAAACTTCCAAAACTGCAGAACTTAATAATTCTTCGAAAATTTAAAATTCCAAAGTTTCTAAGTTCCAAAACTTCATTATTTCGAAATTCCAAAGTTCTACAATTTCAAAATTTTCGAAATTTCTAGACTTGAAAACTTCCAAATACTTGAAAGTATGCCGAATTTCCAGAAATTCAAAAATGTCGAAACTTCATAATTTCTTATCTTCAAAATTCTTCAAAACTTCCAAGTTCTTGGAAATTCTCGACAACTTGAAAATTCCGACGTTTGAAAAACTTGTAAAATTCCGAAAATTCTATCGTAACTTCAAAATATTCGAGCACTTCAAAACTTGCAAAATTTCCAGAACTGTAAAAATATCAAAACTTGATCAATTTTCAATCTTAGAAATTCTAAAATTTTTTAAGTTCTTGAACATTCTGAAAAAACTCTGAATTCCAATGTTTTAAAAACTTGTAAAATTTCCGAAAATATCCAAATGACTGCCATAAACGTATAGAGATTTTCCAAAGTAGTCTAGAATTGACAAGATTTTACAGAAATCACTCGTTTACGATGTCACAAAAAGCGTAAGGATACTGGAAATGAATGAATTATACAACGCGGGTACATTTTGATTTTTTTGTGTGGTAAAAGTACAACTTCCCTATGACTTCAAAGTCAAGTTTCAATGCTGAAGTACTTGAGGAACTGATAACCTAGTAAATGGAGAAAATAAATTTTCCACATATTGCAAGCATTATGCCAAGTATTGATAACCAATAAAAACTGTTTTTTAGTGTCAAGTGGCTCAACTGCACTGTTGACATAGTTTTTGTTATAATCAATAATAATTATGGATAAATGGTGGACTAAAACCTCTTGAAAAATAGCTGCTAGTTGCTCTAGCGTGTGTCCAGAAAGTTTGTAATCTTCTTGGACGGGGATATGATAAGGCGGAGAATTGCACACCAGGATGCAGTGCTTCTGTGATGCGATATTGGGCTCACGGCGTTGCTGTAGATCCTCGAAACATTGCAAACTCGTCGCCAGTCCCTCACCGATATTCGCGTGCGATTCCCCTTTCCCTCCTACCATTCTACAAAAAAACAACATCCACTTGATCCATTTATCCTACACTCTCTAACAATTAATCAGTACTTTTGGCTACCATACAAATGTTTGTTCGTTTGGAGACATTGTTTATGTACAGTACACTCAGGAATTCTTGCAATTTTTCAAATACAATTTCTTGAAAAATTACTCAATCTGTGTTGAATAAAAATAACTGACAATTATGGCAACTAGGTGTTGTTTTTTCTAAAGATTCTAGATCTGGGTCGACAACGTTGAAAACAATCAACACAAAACAACTGGCATGCCAGAATCTACTACTTTTCTCACAATTGTTTGCTTATAACAAGTTTTTTTTTTCGTGGATCTAAAATGAGAGAATTTGTGTGTGTGTGTGTGTGATGATTTGAGTTGTTGCTTCGAAAATCAACCCACTCTAATTTTTCCAGCGTGAGCAACAATTTTTGTGGGTTTGAAAAAGGACCAAGCGTATCTGTGATAGGAGATGGCAGGCAATCGGCAGCCTCATACACAACAACTCCATACAGAGTTGTACTGTTCTGTAAACAAATCCTTTATTTTAACCAACTCATAACAATAACAAGTTTTATAAAAAATCTTGAGCTTTCAACCTTTTCTAGACTTTCAAACTTGCAGACGTAAATCTGTATATTTTTGTTTGGAATTACATTTTATGAACTTGTGAAATAATTATATTTACAACTCTTTAAAGCACTGCATATTATCGATCTTCGATTCCTCAAAAAAAAAAAAACAAAAAAAAAAAAAAAAATAAAAAAAAAAAAAAAAAAAAAAAAAAAAAAAAAAAAAAAAAAAAAAAGAATAAAACTTGACAGACTTTTGTGAGTAACTCACTCCAAAGTGGGTATCAAATAATTGGTCTTCAAATCATTGAAGTACGCGCCATTGACAGCAGTTCCTTCGATGACGAATATTACGTCTGCTTGGAGTCCATGCTCCGTCAGTCCAGCAACCATAGCTTTTTATGTCGATTTATCTAGAAGACGGCAAACTTATTTTACATTTACAATCATGACTGCGCACTTTTCATACTAGCCGTAAGTTTATAAATTTTCATATCAACTTTCTTTGAACTAGAGGCTTATTTTTGAGTTCGACCCACTATATTTTCAATTGAAACTGTAAAGTAGATCGAAAATAGTAGAACGAAAAATCGATATTTAATATATAATAATTAATTAAAAATGATATTCCATCAATTTGATACACTGTTTTTGATATATCGAACAATTATCACATATAATTAATGACTGTACATGAAATATTGATTTTTCGATTTATAATTCATCTACTTTCCATTTTCGATCGAAAATAAAGTGGGTTGAACTCAAAAATAGGCCCCCCGGTTTTTGTTTTCATACTGAAAAACATCTCATCACTATTTTACAATGTACATAATTGTATAATTTTGATTTTTGTTGGAATGAAAAATAATAAAATGATGTAAAAACCCGCGCAAGGTAATAATGATTCAAAACCTATATCGAAAAATTTTGACAATACTTGACTTTCGAATTCGGCCGAAATGACCCAAGTAACTCAAAATTCCTCAACAAATATTACACACTAATTTTAAATTATTCGTTTCTGTTGTGATAATACGCTGCAATTGCATTGAATTGCAATTGGATTGTATGAATTGCAGCGATGCAATTATTGTTGACGACACAGTAATGCTAGATATGTATATATGATATTATATCGTTGCTGCAATGACAACAACCAACAACAACCAACAACAACACAGCTGTAGCTAATCAAAAATTTATGCAAATTTATGCCAGTGGCTGAGGACTCCTCCCATAAGAGCCCATGTATCTGTCTCTGAGTGTCTCTTGCTGTTGCTAGTAATGCTAGTGTAAATCGTGTAAATGACAATTACAGTGACAAGACAGTTGGTGACAATTGCAGACAATTGCAACAAGACACAGTAAAACATAGTAAAAGATCGTAAAAGAACAACTTTCGCAGCGGTGCAATTTGTCTGTAACGATGGCGAGTTGCAGATTTTTCGGGGCACTTGTTCGTTATTCGCGAACAAATGCGAATTTCATCACGAGAGCGGGTACAATGTCTCTTTGGTTTTTGTTTCTCCTTGTCGGACTAGTTTTACTTGAACAGTGCCAAAAATCCACCATTTTTCTAAAGTTATTTATTTGTTATTAAAAAACGTTTTTGGCAAGAAGAATGAGTTTTTTTTTCAACATTTCATGGATTTTTGCAAGTTTATTTGGAGTTTTAAGGAGTGGTTATCTATGGGGTCCAAAGTCCAAGGTGTTGGATCATCAAGGAAAAATGTGCAATGTTGAATGTGTATTATACACTTGTTCGTTATTCCATAAAAACACATTGCAATATGTTTTAACACACTTTTTTATTCTCAATTTTTTTTCAACATTTTCAACTTTTTTATGTTGAATTTTCCAATTATAAATTTCAGTGAGTAAGTGTAAATAAGATTGAATGAAAGTACATACTCGTTTTTCATTTTTTTTTTAATTTTAGAATTTTAGAAATTTTAGAATCTTCTATATGAAATGAACAGTTTTTAACAGTCTGAAGTTGAAATTTGTGACGTGTCACGAGGAAAGGGACCCTATGACAAAATTTTCGATTTTCTGTTTTTTACCTGTATGGATAGTTTTGGAATTGCTCTTTCCTTTGGAAAAAACCACATTCTTATATCGCCTTAATTTTTTTCGTAATCGAGTTTGGAAAAACTTCGAGCACATGCTATATCCCAGGCAACTTTCACTTTAACCACCCGCCCTGTGAAATTCTGCTTTTTGTCATAAGGTCCCTTTCCTCGTGACACGTCACATTTGCTGATTTAGACTGGGAAATTTTTTGCTCCTTGCATTATCACTTTTATAACTTTGCTACAATGCAATTTTTTAAATTCAAAATGATGAACTATATTGTCATGTTTAGGTACAGTTACATTAGAAATATAATTATTTAAATATTATTTTTTGTAGCACTTTATCAGCCACTTAGGACATTGTCAACGGAAGGCAATCGAAAATATTTAACTTATAAAGTTGTTGACGATGTCGCAGTTATTGGCATCGACACACCAAATTCAAAGGTGAACATGTTATTCATCAATAAAACGTTACAATGAGGGGCGATTCAGTCTCCGATAAATGGGAGTCATGGGAGTCGACCCCCACATGACTCCCAATTTGTGGGTCATGATTCCCAAGTTGGGAGTCATTAATTCCCAGCGATGTCGAACTTTAAACATTTCAGAACTCAATTGCCTGTAATCTTTAAAATTCTCAAAAACTTCAGAGTTCTTGGACATTTTCGAAAACTCTGAAGTTCCATTTTTAAAACTCACAAAATTTCCGAAACTTTTAAAACTTCAGTACTTTATAATTCCTCAAAACTTCACAATTCCATTAAATTCCGAAATTTTCGGAGCTTTAAAAGCTCCGAGTTTTGACAATTTCCAAAATTTACAACTTCGAAACTTCAAATACTTGAAATGTCAAAAATTTTGAAATTTCTGTACTTAAAAACTTCGAAATACTTGAAAGTATGCAGAATTTATAGAACTTCAGAAATGTCGAAACTTGATAATTTTTCATCTTTAAAATTCTTAAAAACTTCCAAGTTCTTGAAAATTCTCGAAAACTTAAGAATTTCGACGTTTGAAAAACTTCTCAAATTGAGAAAATTATAAGCTTCATAGCTTCAAAATTTTCGAGCACTTCAAAACTTGCGAAATTTCCAGAACTGTAAAAATGTCCAAACTTGAGAATTTTCAATCTTCAAAATTCTAAAATTTCAAAGTTTTTGAACATTCTTAAATAATTCAAAATTCCAGCATTTCCAAAACTTGTCAATTTTCCGAAACTTCCAAAACTGCAGAACTTGATAATTCTTCGAAAATTTAAAATTTCAAAGCTTTGTAAGTTCCAAAACATCATTATTTCGAAATTCCAAAGTTCTACAATTTCAAAATTTTCGAAATTTCTAGACTTAAAAACTCCCAAATACTTGAAAGTATGCAGAATTCCCAGAAATTCAAAAATGTCGAAACTTAATAATTTCTCATCTTCAAAATTCTTAAAAACTTCCAAGTTCTTAGAAATTCTCGAAAACTTAAAAATTCTGACATTTGAAAAACTTGTAAAATTCCGAAAATTCTAGGCTTCGTAACTTCAAAATATTCGAGCACTTCAAAACTTGCAAAATTTTCAGAAGTGTGAAAATATCAAAACTTGATAAATTTTCAATCTTAGAAATTCTAAAATTTCAAAGTTCTTGAACATTCTCGAAAAAATCTTAATTCCAATATTTTAAAAACTTGTAAAATTTCCGAAACTTCCAAAACTGCAGAACTCCATAATTCTTTGAAAATTCCAAATTCCAAAGCTTTAGAAGTTCCAAAACTTCATTATTTCGGAATTTAAAAGTCCTAAAATTTCAAAAATTCCGAAATTTCTAGACTTGAAAACTTTAAAATACATAAAAAGATCAAAAATTGTAAAATTTCCAGACCATATTTCAAAACCTTGAGTTTGTACCTTTAAAAATGCGCGCAACAACAGTTCTGAAAACGTTGACTTGATAATCCAAAAATAACGCATTTTCCTTGATTTCCAAATTGGCCAAATCCCAGTTTCTTTTTTCTCACACGGAACTAGGATTTGACTGGAAAATCAATGAAAATGAGGCTTTCGATTCGTTTATTAACCCAGTAATAATATTATCCCGTTGACAGGTGAACACTCTGAGTGAGGAAATGATGCTAGAAATGGGGGAAACTTTGAGATCCATCGAATCCAACTCCGCAATAAATTCTGCTGTTTTAATAAGTGAAAAACGAGGAAATTTCATCGCCGGGGCCGACATAACGATGATCCAGAAATGTAAAGATGAAGAAAGCGTTTTCAGAATGGCAAAAAATGGACAAAAAATTTTGAACTCTATTGCAGAAAGTAAAAAACCAATTGTGGCTGCCATAAATGGTTCTTGTTTAGGAGGAGGTCTTGAGGTATTTTTTGGTTTATTTTATTTTATTTATTTTTTTTTCTCTTTCATCATCTATTCATTCATGAAACCCTATGAGTAGCAAGCAATATTAAAAACGTTTTTTTATATTTTTTATACACCTCAGTGCAATAAATGGTCCTTTTTTGGCTTGCTCGGGCCCGAAAAACCTTTTTATTGCCTTCGGTGTATAAAGTATCGTACGTGCCAAAGGGCCAAAAGTTTTTTTGGACGAATGCGAGTTTATATTCCGAGGCGAAGCCGAGGAATATCAATTCGTCCAAAAAAAACTTTTTGCTCTTTGGAACATAATATACTATTATATTTATTTTTAACGTTTATTTATATTTAGCAATATTGAAATAATTTTTACATCTCGCAAAAACCATTGTAATTGCCAATTAATAACTAAACTGACTAGGAA
This sequence comes from Platygaster equestris, assembly GCA_030522785.1. NCBI lineage: Eukaryota > Metazoa > Arthropoda > Insecta > Hymenoptera > Platygastridae > Platygaster > Platygaster equestris. The sequence continues at coordinate 1,633 of JAPYZK010003226.1, read as the reverse complement.
TATCGAAAAACATGGATTTTTCTTCGTATCAACAACCCAGTGATAAAGAAACGTTTTTAGTTAAAAAATGATGTAGTTGAAAAGAAAATGTAAGATACAAAACATTCAATAATCACGAAAGATTTCCAAAAAAAAAAAAAGAAAATTCGTAAAATTTTCTGTTTTCAGAATTCAAAAAAAAAAAATAATAAATAAAATTGTGTGACAAAAAAAATTGCATTTTTGATGAAGACACGAAATTTCAAATAATTACGAAAGATTTCCAAAAAATTAAAGTTCATCAAATAGTCAATGTTTTTAAAATTATCGAAGCTCTCAAATTCTTTAAAAAAAGTAATTGCGAGACACGAAAGACCTTTGATTTCCAAAAAAGATTCATGATTTTGGATAATCACGAAAGATTCCCAAAAAATGAAAATTCGTAAAATTGTCAGTATTTTCAAAATGTCTGTAATTTTCAAAACGTTAAAGGAAAGTAATTGTACGTCATGAGATACCTTGAATTTCCTAAAAAAAGATGCAATATTTTTATTAATTATGGAAAATTTCCAAAAAATAAAAATTCGCAACATTTCCGAATGTTTTCGTAATTTTCAGACTCCGAATTCTCTACTTTTTTTTAATTTCTTGTTACATTCAAAATACAACTGTAAAATTTACATTTTTCTATTATTCGAAAATGTATATTGTTTAAATAATTGAGTAAAAGTGTAAAAGTTTCTTTAAAAGCTGGATGAAGGATCATGTATTTTGATGTGTATGTAATAACTTGTTTGTAATGCAGACTGCTATGGCGTGTCACTACCGAATCGCGACGGATGACCCGAAGACTGGTTTGGGCCTGCCCGAAGTTATGCTGGGCCTTTTGCCAGGGGCTGGAGGGACCCAAAGGTTACCGAAACTCGTATCCTTACCAAATGCTCTGGATATGATTCTCACTGGCAAAACCGTGAAAGCTGACAAAGCCAAGAAATTTGGTTTAGTGGACCTCGTCGTTAATAATTTGGGCCCAGGGCTCACGAGTCCCGAAGAAAAGTAATTTTTTCATGTTCTCCTCAAATTAAAAATTCTCAAGGCACTTCCAAAGTGCAACTACACACAAGTCTGAGGAAACTGTCCATTTTTTTGCAGTTCCCAAAGCGCAATTATTAGTTTTTTGAACGAAATCTAAATGCACAATTTTTTGAAAATTCGACAGCTATGTATTTTCGAGTCGAAAATGATGTCTTGCTAATGTAGAAAATTTAAGTATAGAAAATATTCTCAAGTTGTCAGGAATGTCGGAAATTGGAGAATATAAAATATTGAAATCTTGATTTTTGAAATCAGTTGGAGTTGAATCTTAATGTGGACTCGAGAATTAAAAAATTTTATAATTTGAGAGTCGATCGAATGGCACATTCAGAAATGATGCAAATAAAATGTGGCTCCCCTGAACAATGACGTAGCTGGAAATTTCGTTCGGGGGGGGGGGGGGGGGGGGGCGGCTAAGATGGTTTTTACTTGAAATTGCTTCAGCAAGTTGAAAAAGTCGAGTTTTATTAGAGAATTATGAGAATTTGCTAGATTCTGAGAATATTTAAAACTTTATGAAATTTCCGAAATTTCCAGAATTTTTGGAATTCTTGAAATT
>JAPYZK010003225.1:0-12386 GCA_030522785.1 Platygaster equestris | reverse complement strand
AATGGAAACAAGATGGCGGACGAGCGACTCGACATGTATCGAAACGTCAAACTCCCCAACCCTAACCTCAAAATTACAAAACTGTGTGTTGCTGCAATGTTTTTTTTGTTGTTTACAAAAGTGTTGAATACAGTCATAATCAATCCCGATGAAAATCAAAGCAACGAAAGAGATAATTAGTGTTTAAATCCCTAAAGTACGTAGCAAAGCTCTAAGGGCGATTGTCGCGTCAATCAATCAGGTAACCCATCATTTCCCCCCCTCTCAGCAGTGCCGTAAAATCACATATTTCTCGCAGTTGTTGAATAAAATATTGTGTGCGACTATGGGCGAAAGAGGAGATTCCACTCGCGTGTTGCTACACTCGCTAAGCTTGTGAGGCAATCTCCACGCTCGAGGAATCTCCTCTTTCTCCCACTAGTCGCACAATAGACTGTTTGAAAATTCATTTCGGGAATATTTATGTTTGGAATTGCATTATTTGTGATGTTCTACCAGTCATCTCCCTGGTGAACAACCCCTGCAACTCTGATTAAATCATGCAAATGACATGAATAAAAAAAATGGCACCCCGAATTTCGTATGTTCGCAGATGGCCGAGCGTGTTCGAAAACGACGTCGTTCGGTCCTGGTGCTGTTGTTGCTGGGAATCCAGCTCCCACTGGCCGTCGCCCAGTGCGGGCCGTCCTCGCAAGAAAAGCAAGACAGACAGAATAAACTTGCTCTTTACAAAGTTACCCTGAAAACTTATTGGTCGAGGGGAAGGTTTCCTCGCCATTTTCCCGAATGGAAGCCACCGGCGCAGTTCGGCAAACTAGTTGGTATGTACAAAAATACGACTCCTACATACTGAAACGTACGAGCGACTTCCGGGCGCTACTTTTTTCTCATACTTAAACCCCCGAGGTCTTGGAAAAATCGACGAAAACAGTGATTTGTTGCACCGTCTGTTAGAAGTCGTCTGAAGACGATCGTCTGTCGATGAATCAACTTCAAAACGATCTTCTGACGAATTAGTGATCTCCAAAAAAAAATGTATCCCTAAGTAAGCGAAAAATAATGAAAATCGCAAAGAAAGGCCAATTTATCATCAATTTGCGGTAAATTTTTTCCCCTCCAAAAAAAATTCCTCAAACTCTTCGCCTAATATCCGCCACTTTACCAACTCCCGCTAATTAACACAGTAAAGCGACGATTAATCACCCGAGGATCCCGGGGAAGCGTGGAAAAATGGCCGTAGTGCCAACGAAAATAAGCACGTGGCGGTATAACGTAGCGTCGGAAAACCGCCCCGTGTCAGTTAAAATGTAGGTTGACCGTTCGCAAATGGAATTACCTTCTCACATGGCGATCGCGGTATTGTTAACCACTCCAATTTGTCGATGTTGCGCGCGAATTTCGCATATCTCCGTAAACTACGGTCAGAACGCGATCGGTTTATTTTTCCGGGACGCGTTTATTTTGGCCGGGTAAAAAGTCGCCGGTGAAAAATCGTTTATTGATTTTTAGCCGGGAATAATGTTAATTGGAACTAGCGCGTACCGGTGCAAATGGATTGTTTTTATACTCGGAATTGCGGCGAATGTCAACGACTGCGTTTCGCTTCGATGTCCTAGTAACTTTGTTTCGATGGAAAAATGGGGAAAATTTCCAAATTCAAAATTTTACTCACGTTGAGAATTTTTGCGATATGTATGAAATATTTTTGGATGTATTTTTTTCGAATTTTCTGATATTATTCAGATATCGAACAATATTTTGAATATTATTTCAGAATTGTGGGAAATTTCGTACTTTTTTCACCGTTGATATTTTTTAAATGCACTTTTTTTACGCTGTGGGATAACATATATTTCGAAACTATATTTTATTCAGCGAGTTTTGAAAATTTCACATTCGTTGAAAAATTATTCCACTTTTTGCAAAATGTATTATTTTTGCATTTTTTACGTATTTTATACATCGATATTTTCCAATTTTGAACAATTTTCCGATTTTTTCGATAAAACCGGTAAATTTTCAAGTGTTATAAAAATCCAAAAATGTAGTCTCCAAATTTCAAGAATCTTCGCATATTTTGTGTATATTTTGTATACTATCAAAAAATACGAAAATGTTCAAAATATTCTTATTTTCATTTTTAGACTGCATTATTTTACACTGGGGGGGGGGGGGTGTAAAGAAGGTCTTAAATTGCGCTACGTACATTTATGGACTACCAATGATCAAAATTTTTTCTCCTTGACTGTTTTTCATCGATCGGTATCTAATTGCATTTTGCTAATGATGGTTATGATTCGGCTGTACACGGGAATTAGTATGCAACCCGTTTGCTCGCCCACTAGTATTCCTCATTTAACTCTGATGGTCCCTCTCGTACCGATAATTATTTGGGCCATGCCCCTATGCACCGGTAATTGCTATACGTTACGAATAACATTTACCGAAAACTCGTGTTGGAACAACGCGGCAAATACGTACCGGGTAAATCCCATTCATCACTCTAAATTAAATCTAATCAAGCCCGGGATCGTTTCGGTTTTACGCTGATATCCGAGCGGCTTTTCGCGAAAAATGTAATGGTGTCGTGATAGTGCCGGAAATGCAGTCAATTATTCCCAGGTCTGAACGTTGTTTCAGCCGAAATGATTCGATTCATATGTTTGTCAACTCTCCCCTGAAGAATAGAAAATGCACTCATATTATTTGAATCACACAGAAAAGTCGATTTGGTACAGCCGAATGAACGTTTGGTAAAAATAGGATGCAAAAAATTTTTCATTTTACTGTACCAAATTTTGGTTAGCTGTAAAAAATTTGACTTGAGTTAAAATGATTTTTGGTTTGAGTATATGTACGGAAACAAAAATTCGTCTTGGCTCAAGTCGAATTTGGTACAGCTAACCAAAATTTGGTACAGTTGGATGAAAAATTTCTTGTGTCCTATTTTTACCGAACGTTTGTTTGGCTGTACCAAATCGACTTTTGTGTGCATTACGTAAAATGGAAAAACTTGACATCCATTGGGATGAATCAAAATAATTGGCCCTCGTGAACGGCAGAAGCCGAGTAATTAACGTTAACAACGCCAAGTGCGATTTGTCTCTCATTTCTTGAAAAAAGATGCCTCACCATTTATCGCTTTCTGGAATCGGGATTCTTCCCTTTCGCGAGTCGAGATAAAAGTTTGAATGAGAGTTTGCGAAAGCAGCAACAGCGAGAGTACCAAAGCGAGGGGTCAAATCCGAGTGGAATCTTTAGAAAGGGCGGAAAGAGGTGAAATTATTATTAGAACCGCGCGAGACGTCCCGTTCGCAGCGTCTCGAGTACTCGCGGGAAAATGCTGTATAACATGAAAACTGCGTTAGGTTACACTTTGGAGAATAGTATACTGTGCGACTAGTGGGAGAAAGAGGACGTGTTGCCACACTCGCTACGCTCGTGAGGTAATTTCCACGCTCGAGGAATCTCCTCTTTCGACCAATAGTCGCACACAATATTTTATTCAACAACTGCGAGAAATATGTGATTTTACGGCACTGCTGAGAGGGGGGGAAATAATGGGTTACCTGATTGATTGACGCAACAATCGACCTTAGAGGTTTGCTACGTATTTTAGGGAGTTAAACACTAATTATCCCTTCCATTGCTTTGATTTTCATCGGGATTGATTATGACTGTATTCAACACTTTTGTAAACAACAACAAAAACATTGCAGCAATACACAGTTTGTAATTTTGAGGTTAGGGTTGGGGAGTTCGACGTTTCGATATACGTCGAGTCGCTCGTCCGCCATCTTGTTTCCATTATCCGTGCGTAAACGGTCGCTAAACTGAGCGTGACTGAGTAAACAGCTATAGGTCGTTAAGATGAGCGTGGGCGAACAGCTCATTTGCTCACTAGTGGGCGAACGAGTTCATCACTCGCATGCCATACGTCAACAATCAGGTTATCCATTATTCCGTCCACTCTCAGCAGGGCCACGAAATTACATATTTCTCGCGGGCGTTGAGTAAAAATATTAACGTGTGTACATCAAGGCAGATATCAAGGCTGGATTGCGCAACTGGAATTTGGGAAATCCTGTAGTTGATTGAAAATTCTGAGCGATTTTGAAAAATTGTACTCATTTTTGGAAACATGGAAAAACTTTTTGGAACATTCAGTTGCAATTTTCTTGGACGAGATTTTTCGAAGTGTTGAATGCCGAGAAAATAGCATACGAAACGAGAGTTGGCTAAATTTTGTAAAATCAATTTGAATTCCTGCCCATGAGAGACAGCTTGGAAACGTCTGGGAATATAATATGAAGTATTGGAAGTTAAATTGTATCCCCTCGCATTCTTCTCGTTGACGTGTGAGAGATATTCGGTTGGGGAAAATGTATTGAAATTCGTATCATTTCGCGATTCTACGGAGTAGAAACTGACGTATTATTTGGTAGTTCGAGGATGGCGAATCATCAAGTTTTACGAAACAATTGGTAATTAGTTTGGATTGGAAAATGACGAAAATTTTAGTGAATTATGGGATTTTTATGGACTTTTTACGCATGTGCTAGGGGTTGAGTGGGGTTAGGTACTTCATTATAGTGATTTTGAGATTGATAGCTTTTACGACACTTTTCTACAAGGTGATTTAATCGATTTAGAAATTTTTATCGAAATCGGGTGGGATCGAAAAGTGGAAATACTGTACATTTAGTTGATTGCTCGAGTTAGGGGTTGTATGTGGTTAGATACTTTGTGATTCTGACTTTTTGATCAATAGATGCTACTTAACTTTTTTTGATAAATGTTTGGATTTTCATCGAAATTAGAGGGGACTGAAAAATGAAAATTTCGTTGATTGCTAGATGAATTAGGGGTCAAATGGTATTAGATATAATTCTCACTTTACTTCAGAGTTCTCGGAAACTCTTCAAAATTCCAACATTTTCAAAACTTCTGAAATTTTCTGATTCCACAACTTCAGAATTTCGAAATTCCCGAAATTCTATGCAATTTCCAAAGCTCCAAAAACTGTGAAAATTCCAAAACATCACAACTTTGAAAATTCGTCATCCTGAAAGTTTAAAAATTTTGAAAATTCTAGACTTCAAAAATTCAAAATTTACGAACACTTGCAAACTTGTGAAATTTCCGGAATTGTGAAAATGTAAAAACTAAAGAATTTATAATGTTGAAAATTCTAAAATTTCAAAGTTCCCGAACATTCTTGAGAACTGAAAAATTCCAACATTGTAAAAACTTTTGGAATTACCGAAACTTCCAAAACTTCAGAACTTCATAATTCTTCGAAACTTGGAAAGTCCAAAACTTCATAAGTTCCAAAACTTTATAACTTAGAAAATTCACAGTCCAAAAATTTTAAAACTTGTACACTTGAAAACTTCAAAATACGTAATAACTTCGAAATGCGAAATATCCAAGCCTCGAAAAATGTCTGAACTCAATAATTTATAATCTTAAAACTTCTAAAATTACTGTATTCCAATATTTTCCGGTCTTCCAATATTTCCGAAACTCCGAAATTCCAATTTATTATTCATGACAACATTTTCTTGAGGGACTCCGCCTAAAATCTTTGCCTTCAGGCCCCGCAAAATTAAATCTCCGCCTTTTCCAATTTCGAACGAAATCGTGTTATTTTTCAGACACAATTATCTCGTCGTCCTATCCAGGACAGTTTTTCCATCGCATAACAGAAATAAAAAAAGCCAGTGCATTTTTAGACCCGGCCTTTTCGTTCCGAAGACCGGGAATCGTCGAAAATAGACGGCGAAAAGTCACGTATTTACATCGGAGCGGGTTCCTTTTTTTTTCGACGCCGTCTCGTGAGTGACGAAATTATATGGCAAACTTTAGGGTAGTTAACATTCCCGGGAAATGCTGAGGGGTCGCGAAACCCAATTTGCATTCGCAAAGAAGCAGGAAAAGGCGCCCTCGGAGCGTAAACACTTTGGGATAGGCAAAAGGTGAAAAGCTCGGATCTTTGATAGAATTGGCCATGTATTACGTAATCAATTTCACAAAGAAAATTAGCTCTTTTATATTCTGCTCGAAACTTATCGGAAAAACACTCAGCACCGTCAAATTCTCAACTTCCAACCCGCATCCACGAATTTACGAAATTTTATTCACCAGCTCTTCGAAAAGGTTTTTTAATGAAGTAATTCAACGTTTCATCCACACTTTTCCATTACGTAGTTTCTGAACAAACATTCCACGTTTGCTCGATTCTCACCTCCGGTGAAATATGCGAGTTTTTTCAGTACTCAAATATCATTCTTTCAATTAATTCCTCTTTAATGGAAGGGCACACACGTAGCAATGCACTGCTGGGAATGTTTGATTTTCACGGGCGCGCAAGAAGCGATGTAACAAAAAGGGACGGCGCCGCTGAAAATACAACGTGAGTGAAATAGGTGATCGGAAAAAGATGGGGGCGCCTCGTCGATAACACGAACTCCCAGCTTTTTGCGACGCTTCTCTCCCCGGCATTCAAATTATTTCTTTTTTCGTTCATTCGCCCAGCTACGCTCCATCTTTTTCTGATTTCGCGTGATTTTCGTATTGTTTTGTGATTGCGTTTCTGTGAAACGAGTTCGAAATTGATTGCGGGATTCATTTTACCTCATCGTGGAATACATTTTTCTGATCCGTTGATTTTTTTTTTTTTTTTTTTTTTTTTTGATAATTGAACAATCCACAAATTTGCTCAGTTTGAAGTATAGCTTCGAAGATATAAATTTCGCAGCAGATCGAACATTTTATCGACCGAATCTCGAGTAGGTTAAAAAAAAAAAACTTGGCTGAAAACTTGCAGACCTCAAAATCATGAGCCATTCGAAATTTAAGGTAACCGCTGCTCGATTCGCACGAGCGAAACTTAGCCCACTTTGGCCCCGGCACCTCCGTAATGGCGAGAGAATAAAAATTATTCGTCTGTGGAGTATGAGAAAAGATGGTCGGGAGAGGAGCTTAAATTGTCCGTATGAGAGCCCCGGTACTTTATAACGCTACATTAACCGGCAATCTTCTCGCCTTCAGCATCTCGTTTCACTCCGACCCCTGAATTTTCCGGCTTTTCCTCTTTCTCTTTTCATTCCGCGCTTCTTTTTCCCGCCCAAGATTTGTCCCCGAATGCTCCGATAAAAGTTTTAATTGCTCATGTTCACGGTTCGGCTTCGTCGAATGTCTTCCCCGCTTTGTGAAGTGCCGAGAATTTCACAAAGCTCCTGATCAAAAATTGTCCCCAGGGGCTTCGCCTTCGTTTCCGCTTCCGGCGCAATTACGGAAAAATTATCTTGGGGTGGAAAAAAAGAGGAGCACTTGGAGAAGAAACATGACACGACGGAGGCAGTCGAGTTATCGGGCCATTTTGCATAATTTAACCGCGCCCAATCGGTCTCCGCGTTGTGTTTCCGTCCCATTTCGATTGTTAGCGAGGTGAAGCTTACGAGCCGGCAATTATGGGAATGCAGTGAAGCGATGAGGAATGGAAAGATTGAATGATATTTTTGTGGGAAATGAAATGGAAAAATTGTAGTTGATGATGGATTATGAATTATGTGTACAGGGTGTAGGAAAAAACCGGGAAAAACGGACGTCGAGAAAATCGTGAAAAACCGTTGGTTGGTTTTTTTACGGTTTTTTTTTATTCAGAAAGTTCTGTACCTTGAAAAATCTCTTGTTTTTTTGATTTTTGAGTATTGATACATTTTTTTTAATTTCGATATTTCCGGAATTGAAGAATTTGGTGAATTTCAAAAAATTTTGATGTTTTTGAAGATCTTGAAAATTTTGAAATTTTTTAAAATTGTCGATATTTTCACATTTTTTGATCACACTCAAAAATTGCACGATATTTTTGTTCTTTGAAAATTCTCAAATATTTTTTATTCGCAGATTTTTCGAACACCTAAAATTTTTTGAATTTTTCGAATAATTTGAAATACTCGAATTTTTAATGATTTGCAGTTTTTTTTAAACCTTCATTTTCATTTTCAGTTCTCTTGTTTCAAATTAATTATTCATAATTATTTGAAAATTATGAAATTTCACAAACTGTGAAAATTTTGACATTTTTATAATGTTTGGAAGTGTAGGAAAATTTCAAGTCATTAGGAATTTTGAAAATTTGGAGAATTCCTTAGATTTTTAGTATTTTTAAAAATTAGAAGAAATCCAAAAATTTTTCAAAATTATGAGATTTCCTTAACTGTGTCAATGTTGAAAAATTCGTAAATTATAAAAATTCCGAAAATGTCGAGGAACTTGGACATTTCAATCGATTTTAAAATTCTAAGATTTCAAGTCATTTCTATGATATTTACAATGTTCAAAATTGCAGGAATTGTGAAAATTTTGCAAATTTTGGCATTACTGATAATTTTTGTTATTCATAAAATTTTGAGAATTTATAAACTTTTGGGAATTCGCAAGATAATTTTCGCAAGTTTTTTATGATTTTAAAATTCTTCAAGATTGTGAGAATATATGAAATTTCGTAATTTTTGATAAGTTCAGTAAATTTTACTTATTTCTAATATTTCAAGGAGCCTAAAAATTTGAAAATGTCGAAAAATGTCAGAATAAAACATTTTCAAAAATTCGTGAGTTTTATGATTTGAAAATTCATTAAAATTTTGATGTTAACAATTTTCGTAAACTTGATTCAAACATTTTTTAAAATAGGGGAATTTTCTAAATTTTGTTATCTCTGAAAATAGCGTAAATTTTACGAATTCCGTGAATTTGAAAGAACTTTAAAATGCGAAAAATTTTCAAAAATTCGAAAGATTTTGAAAAATTCCAAAATTCGAAGATTTTTTTATAAAATTTGTCGAGATCGGCAGTTTCGAAATACTCCAAAATTCTGATAATTCGAATGGTTATAAAAATTTCGATAGATCTGAACATTGTGACAATTTTTGAACATTATATAATTTTGGTCGTACTTGAAAATTTGTAGATGTCAAAATGTACAAATTTCGTGGAAACTTCGAAAATTTTAGCACTTTCGGAAATGTCAGTGATGGTGAAATTTTTATCAATTATGAGTATTTTCTCATAATTTAGAAATTTCATAAATTCTCAACCGACGAAAGTTGCAATCTCTTTTTCAGGGTCACTGGGGTCAATTTGAGATCCACACGGTTTGTAAAAAAAAAAATATTGTGATCGACGATATTTAATGATCCCCATAATGGTAATTTTGTCAACCAAATGGACCAGAAATCGCGCCTTATTGAAACAGCATTTTTGGATTCCCATGCTATCAATGAAAATTTTGTGCGTCTGTAAACGAATGTATCCAAACTTGTTTCATATTCATAAGTATTATCAATCTCTCGAAAAAACCCCGAAATCTCGAAAACCTAACCTTTTTCCTTATTCCATTAAACACGTAAACGAGTTTCTCTAACACTCCCACGCAACAAACTTCCCCTAAGACCGACCGACGTAGACGTAACAACGAGATTTTCCATCTAATAGCTTTAATTACAACTCGTGTGAAGCATTCTTTATCTAGGATTACATAATTTTTTCTCGGGCGAACGAGATTACGTCTCGTCGGTGGCGCGAAAGAAAAAGAGCCGCCTTGGAATCAACGAAATTCTTCTTTGAGTTTACGATGCAATTAGAAAACTACGCACATGTATACTGTACAGCCGCCCGTTACATTAGCCGCGCCCGTGTGCGTTCGTGTAAATATCGATTGCCACCTTGTATTCGGGAATTGCCGGTGTCGATCTATTAAAGCAAGATCGCCGTGAGCCCGTTTCCAAGTAGCTCCGAATAGCCCGCCTTTTACGTGCCGCGATTTCCCGAGGAAAAATTGGGAAAACGCTTTAATCGAATGCCGCAGACGTAATGACGTCGGGAGAAATATGCAGTATTTTTTTGGACCGTGAACAAAAAAAGAATTAGATTGCATGGGGTGTGATGTTTTTTTGTATTGACTTGGTTTTTTATGGGAAATGGAAGTTCTATTGGAAGTTGTGGATGATTTTAGATTTGTTTAAGGATTTACTAACGGTTTTGGTTTCTAGAATTTCGTAATGAAATTTTGCACCATTTTCACTCCTCGATAGTAAATTTTTGAATTGGATCCAAATTGATGAATAATAAATTTTTATCTGGGAATCAAATTTTCTGTCTGCTGGTATATGATGATAGGTAAAATTTTGATAGTTTCGAGAGTTTTGAAAATGTAAATGCAGAATTGTGAAATTTCTGGATATTTTAAGAATTGTGAAAGTTTTAAGAACTTTACGAATTTTTGGAGTTTAGAGTATTTTGAATATTTTAATTATTTTAGAACTTTGAAAGTGTTTGGAATTTCGAAAATGTTGAGAATTTTGAGGATTTTCAGAATGTCAACCGTTTTTTTGAAATTTGGTGATATACGAGGATTCTCAAGGATTCAAGAATTTTGTATATTTTGATTTTATTTTGAGACTTTTGAGATTTTAGAGGGACTTCAAAATGCATATATTTTTGCTATTTCTCAGAATTTTAATTATATCCAAAGTTTCGGGAATTGAAAATATTGTATCATTATACATTCAAGGAAATTGTAAGAACATGAAAATTGTACAAGATTTGCTTCATTTTTGGGGTTTTACGAATTTGCAAGTCGCGTTTCAATTTTCTCATTTCCGAATCGCGAAGGTAGCTCCGCGCGTTTCGATCGAACTTTATGGCCAATCTAAAACGGTAGTTGCATCATTAGTCACGCCGGTAACGAATTCCTCAAAACTTTGGTTTACTTTGTGGTTTGCTACTTTTCAATCCCAGAACTTGCGGAATTGAAATAGTTTCCATTCCGTATTTTCGGGTCTATTGAAAGTCATACTCGAAGAGGGAATATATTGATTCCTACATTTGTTTAAAAATTCCGCTCTTAATATTACCAAATTGTGACTTTATCGAATTCTCACGAAACTTCTCAATTTTGTACATTATTTGACATTACCAATTAAATTGCGAAAAATTTCATAAAGTACTCAGAAATCCTTCAAATTTCTTCATTAACGCCAAAACTACCAAATATTGCATAAATCATTGCATAAATCAAAAATTCATAATCTTGAGAACCATTCAAAATTTGACGACAACGTGACGTACATAACTCGTAGTCCACTCCCCCCTCCCCCCTCCCCCCATATCACACTTTTTCTTCGCCCTTATTTGAAGCTTAAAAATTAAAAATCCTGTAAGTGGCATTTATTTTGAGTTCACTTCATCGCGTAGTCGAGTATGAAAATCGACCCTTTCGAAATGGGACTTGACACTTTTAGAAATTCCACTCTTCATTTAGAATAACTAGCCTCTAATCGACTTTTGCCCCAGAACGAGTCGCTCCAATTACCCTCGATCAGCCCTTCGTATTTCCGAGTTTCTCTGATTACTCGTTCATTACATTCGCTGCGTCGGACGAAGGCTTTTCTCCGCGAATGAAACGACCTGCTTCAGAGCCCCACAGGCCGACCTATCGCGAGTGAATGCATGATGTATGTTCCCTCGAACGTATACGAGGGAATAACTGTTATCAGCATGTGTACATGTTCGTACATGGGGCAACAAATATATCGGCCCATCGCCGCTATATCTTTGCATTTTCCGCGTGAATCCCGCGGTAATGAGACTGGCTCGCGTGACCCTTTCTCAGAGCAGAATTCGCTCGTTACGCGATGACAGAAAGGTTTGTTTGCCAGAAACGGGATTTCAATGGGACTGTGGTACGACATTGTAATGATCGTGACTTTTTTTGTACATGTTTGTGTTTTAGATATAAATCGACTCTAAGTAAGGGTTTATGTCCATTCGTAATTATCCGGTTTTTAATTACGATTTCGTTTTACAAAATGTCGGACTGTCGTAAAATGTTGGAAAAATTGTTTTTCGAAATCTGTTTCGTACAGTTGTAATTGTAATTGTAACTGTCATACTTCCTTCAAATACTCATCGTTCTGTCAATCTATTTGTCCACTGTTTATGTTACGTATAACAAGCCTTTTTTCTCTCCACGTCGAGGAACATGGAAAATTCTTTCATGCTACGAAAACGCTTTTGAAAACACATCCAATCCCGAAAATCATCGATCCTCCGAAATATTTTTGTGAATGGCCCTTCGGACTCCCTGAACACACAACCCGTCGTTTGCGCTATTTGTTTCTTTGTCCCCACCCTATTTTTCATTTCTGCACTGCGCCGTGTCGGACGCAAGCTCTTCTGAATTTAACGAGAGGCATTGATGCTGCGCCGATTCGAAAATCGTTCGCATGCTTTTGTCCACATCTAGAGGCGGATCTAGGATTTATCAGTGGATTTTTTTATACAGTCGACTGCTTTCAAAATCTGGAATAGTGGAATCG
>JAPYZK010003224.1:0-16531 GCA_030522785.1 Platygaster equestris | reverse complement strand
AATCGAATTTTTGAAATATTCAGAAACTTTTTTCGGGATTAGAAATTGAAGGAATTCAAATTTGGGGTTTTTTGAATAAGATTATTTTGAAAATCAATTGTGGGGTTTTTATTTTTGAATTCACGAATATCACGAATTCAAAATTCGGAATTTTTCATTTTTGTAGGCTTTTGGCATGGCTCATCGAAGTTTTAAATGTACCAGCCAGTTAATACTCTTTTTTTCTTTATACACCTTAGTGCGATAAACGGTCCTTTATTGGCCTACTCGGGCCCGAAAAATCTTTTTATTGCCTTCGGTGTATAAAGTATCGTATGTGCCAAAGGGCAAAAAGTCGTTTTGGAAAAAGTCGTTTTGGACTCATACGATTATATTCCTCGGCTTCGCCTCAGAATATAAACTCGCATTCGTCTAATGAAACTTTTTGCCCTTTGGAACATAATATAATATTATTTTCCGATTTTTGCTTGTCATCAATGCAAAGCAATCAGGTAACCTATTATATCCCCCCCCCCCCTCTCAGCAGGGCCATAAAATCACATATATCTCGCGGTTGTTGAATAAAATATTGTGGGCGACTATTGGTCGAAAGAGGAAATTTCACTCGCATGTTGCCACACTCGCTACGCTCGTGAAGCAATCTCGACGCTCGAGGAATCTCCTCTTTCTCCCACTAGTCGTACAATATACTATTACGAAGATTTCTACACGTAAAAATTTCGTAAAATTTGCCAAAGATCACACTTATTACGAGGAAATCTCCGTTATCTCAAAATCGAAGTGTGAAAAAGGACGTTATTTTTTGAAGGTACACTTACGAAGTAGCCCCTGTAGCCACATTGTTCGAGCGCGAAGTTATAAGTTTGGCTCTGTCGTACATGAAGTATCCCAAAATACCCGAAGGAGACGGAATATTCGCTCCGGGAGGTAGCGTTTCGAACATGTATGGAATGGTTTTGGCGAGGCATTGGAAATTTCCGGACGCTAAAAGGAAAGGTCTCGCGGGTATGCCGACGTTGGCGTGTTTTTCAAGCGAGGGTGGGCATTATTCTATCACGAAAGGCGCGCATTGGCTCGGCATCGGCACTGATAACGTTTATAAGGTGAATGGAATGCGTATGCGCACCAAAAGGAAAATTTTACGTGCCACGTGTACAAACAAAATTTTTTTTTGTTTGTATAAAATTAACATTGTATGATGTTAATTTATTATTGGGTAATTTAGGTATGATTTTATGAATTCGTATGTGTTTGGTTCGAATTTGTAGTTAATTTTATATTTTTTCAAAATTTCAATATTTAAGTTACGAAATTTGACCGCATTATTCTGATGTAAATGTATAGGTATCTTTTTTCGGTCTTTTGATTTTTTAGTTTTACAATCAGAATTGCGAAATTTTTCATTTCCGAATTTGAATTTCGGGAATTTAAATTTACGAATTATCAAATTTCAATATCGAAATTTTTCGAATTCGAAGTATTTAAACTCCAGAATTCCGAAATTGTGAATTGAAATTCACGAATTGTTATCAAACTTCAATATTGAAATTTTTCGACTTCGGAATATTTGAACTTCAGAATTATTAAATCCTCTGATTTACGAATCTTTGAATTCCGAAAGTTCTGTACCTAAAATTTTTGCACATTGAAAAGAAAAATTTACAAATGTTGCACCGGATATTAAAGTTCACTAATAGTATTCTCAAAGTTCACAAATTTGCAATCTGGGGAATTTTCCGAAACTTTCGAACGTAAATTTCGTGTGTACGTAATATATTCCGTAAATTTTAAATTTCACTTTTAAAAATTCGAAGGTTGAAAATGTTCGAATTTGCCAAATTCGGAAATCTAAAAATCGAAAGCGTAAATGATTTTAAATCTTGAAATTCAGATATGATACTAAGTAAACTCGAAATCTGAAATTGAAGATTTTTTTATCTTTATCAAATTTTCGGTCCCTGATGGACCGGTGGCAACTTTTAGAGTTGCCACAAAGTTGCCATAAAGTAGCCAAAACGATAAATCTAAATTATCCGTCATGGCGCTATACAAGATTAGTCAATGGAAAATATTTAGTACTCGCAATTGCTCAAAAACTAGCATGTAATGGAATTTATTATCGTCAAAATATGTAAAAATGTACGTAACATAAATTCATTGGTGATTGAATTAATTAGTCAAATAGAAAAACTTTCATTTTCGACGTTTCGAAATAATTTTCTCAGTTTTCTTGGCAAAAGAAAAACATCTGTAAATGCAATTTTGAAAAATTGAAAAAATTCAACGTACGAAGGTTTTTATTTGAAAATATTTGAGAATTATAAATGTCATGATACATAAATTTCAATACAAATATAAAAATTCAATGAAAATATTACAAAAGTGAAAAATTTTTATCTTGAAATTTTACTAATTCCACATTAAATGAAGAAAACAGTTCTCATGTGGTTGAAAAAATCGCAGTATGTCATAATAGTTTACTTTTTAACCAAATTTGGTAAAAAAACGAAATGTTATGAATTAACAAATTATGGAAAATTCTTGGCGAATATGAATTTTTTTTTTCTATAATATTAGCCTAATATGTACATGCTCAATCCCGTTGTATAAATCCCCCCCCCCCCCCCCTCCCCCTTCCGCTCCTTAGAATTTTCATCTATGTTTAGCACTAAAGTAGCTAAAGATTTACTCCAAATCAAAGTTCTGTAACCAATAAAAAGGTAACAACGGACGATCTTGGACGCATGGACCCTACAGCTTTTCAAGAAGCCATAAACCAAGCCAAAAACGACGGAAAAGTGCCATTTTTCGTAATAGCCACCGTGGGTACCACCGTTTTGGGAGCTATCGACCCTGTTTCCAGCATCGCTGAAATTTGCCGGAGGGAAAAAATCTGGTTACACGTTGACGTTAGTCTTTCTATTCCACAAACAAGATAATTCCAGTTATATTTCACAACTAGTGTAATAATAATTTTTCAACGAACGTGAGGTTTCTGAAACGAGCCGAAAATGAGCTTTAAAATGACGCGAGTTGATAAATGTTTTTTCAAATCATTTAAAAAAATCATTATTCCATTAGTTACGAATTTTATTTGTTAATTAAATTATTGATCAATTAATTTATGTACATTTCATTTAAAATATTATTTAAATTGAAATTAAAGGAGAAATTTTCACCTTGCAACGAGAAAAAAGTGCAAAACTCATAATTCATGGAAAATTAATAAATTTTTAGGGCTGTCTTGGCGCCACTTTAGCTTTATCAAAAAAACATCGAGAAGGCACGAACGGAGTTGAACTGTAAGTTGATTCCATTTTTATTTTCTGCAACTCAAATTGCTGTGAAACATCAAATTTCGAGAATAAAAAGAAATTTTTAGTGTTTATTTCGTATTTTTCAACATTTTAAAAAAATTGAAACTATTGATAAATCTTTGGAAAATACCCATATTTTCCTATCTACGAATTTTTAATTACTGTTAATGACGTATTTTCGAAAAATTTTTATGAATCAGATCGAATTCCGTGTCTTGGAACCCCCACAAAATGTTAGGAGCCCCGTTCCAATGTTCGCTGTTTCTCGTGAAAGGCAAGAACGCATTACACGAAGCCAATTGCGCCAGAGCAAATTACTTATTCCAGCAAGACAAATTTTACGACGTTAGCTGGGATACAGGCGATAAAAGTGTTCAATGTGGAAGAAAAGTACGCCAATCATTAATTGACTCGTTAATTATATCATCTCGACCTGATAAAAGCGTGACGTGCATTTGTTTCCAATGAAGGTCGATGCACTCAAATTTTGGCTGATGTGGAAGGCTCGGGGAACGGAAGGACTCGAGCAGTTGATCGACAACGCGATGTCGATGGCTGATTATTTCTTTTGTCAGATCAAAGGACGCGAAGGATTCAGATTAGTTTTGCCCAAGTTTGAATGTTCGAATATTTGCTTTTGGTACGTTTTTAAAATTTTTACTTTGTAGTTTTTAAGGTTTGATCGATATTTTGGGATTGGAGAGTTTGAATATTTGACTTGTGTACTAAGACGACATTTTTGGTTGAGATCGTAAAATTTTTGAGATGTGTGTAGCAATATGTTTTATTGGATAATTTTTGACTTTTTTATTTTTTAATCGAAATTTTATGAATTTGGAGTTTGTTAGGTAAATTTCGATGAGTGGAATTTTTTATTTTTTCAATTTGAATTCTGAATTTTTGGGATTTGCAGCTTTAGAAATGAGAATGTCCAAATTCGAAATTTTTATATTTCGAAGATCGTTAAATTTTTTGATAATAAGAATGAAAAAATTCCGAATACTCGAAATTTCGAACATTATAAAAATTCGAATTCTTTGTAAAATTTTCAGCTATAAAAATCCTCGAAATTTATAAAATTCAGAATTATACCTTCTCAAACTCCAAATTTTTAAAATTTGAACAAAACTGTTATAACTTTAGAAATAACTGAAAATCCCAGAAATTTCAAAAACTCGTAATATTTACCAACAGTTGAAAAATATTCGAATTTCCAGACAGTCTCAATTTTTAGTAATTCTCGAAAAAATTTATCACAACAACTTAATTGCAGAAAAGTTTTTCAGTTGCTTTATTTCGTATTTATTTCATTTCGAATTAATTTAATTTCGTATTCAAAACGTCTAATTTAGAATTTTCCGAAAAAAATCTCCAAATTCTTGAAATTTCTAACATTTAAAAACTGGTATTTCTTCATAAAATTTCAGCTCTAAAAATCCTTGAAATTTCGAAAATTCACAATCATGCGTTAAATTTTTCGATAATGAGAATGACAAACACTCCAAATTTTCAGTGTCATAAATTCTATGGATTCAAGATATTACAAATTCTCGAAACTTCTGAGATTAAAAAAATTCAAATTCGTAAAATTCCAGCTCTAAAAATCATCGAAATTTCGAAAATTCAGAATCATACCTTCTAAAATTTTAAATTTTATTAAATTGAATAAAACTGTCAAAACTCCAAAAATAACTGAAAATCCCAGAAATTTGAAAAACTAAAAATATTTAACAACAATTATAACAATATTTACAAACAATTTTCAAATTTTCAAAATCTCTCAATTTTCAGTAACTCTCGAAAAATGTATCACTGTAACTTCACTGCAGAAAATTTCTTCGGTTGCTTTGAATCGAATTTATTTTATTTGAAATATATTAATTTTTCATTCAAAACGTCTAATTAAGAATTTTCCGAAAAACTTGCCTCTTTTCCCAGGTTCATACCGCCGAGTATGCGCGGCGAAGAAGAGACCAAAGAATGGTGGGAGAAACTGTACACCATCGCGCCAAAAATCAAAGAACGATTGACTCTTGAAGGAAATTTAATGATCGGTTACACACCTTTATCTAGCAAAAATTTCGGTAACTTTTTTAGAATGGTCGTGACATGCCGGCCTGCGTCTACGAAAAGTTCCATGGACTACGCTATTGAACAGATAGAAAAATTAGGAGCGGATTTTTAATATTCGAGAGCATATAAGTACTTTATTTATTAAAATCATCTCCATTACTTAATTTCAAAATCAAGTTACCCGAATTTTGCATTTTACTATTCTGGCGTGAAAATAAAAAAACTTTCACGTAGATAACATTATGAAGCATGAAAATTCAAAATTCGATAAGGCTCGATTTATCACCCATTTTGGTGAAAAAATGACCCTTATTAAAATTCAAGTTTTTAATTTCCAAGTTCCACGTAATTAATTGATAGCAAATTTTATCGTATTATCAACAAAATTGAGTCAATTATAAATTCAAATTCATTCCAAACATTTTTTGAACAGTGTGTAAATTTTGTAAAAAAAAATTATACAGTCGTAAAATCCGAATTTTTATAATTGAACAGGTAATTATTTTTCAGACGCGAATGCTCTCTACAATTTTTTTTTATAATTCACTGGAAATCGTTCATATGATGAAAAAATTAAATTATTTATGAATAAGAGTTTTTTTTTATTTTCGATAATGATAAAAAAATAATGTGCTCGTATCTTCGAAATGTTGGAAAATTAATAGTGTTTAATAAAAAAAAATCTTACTCGTTTCGGAAATTTTGTTTTTAATAAATTCGTGTGTGAAATATGATACATAAATAGAAATTTGTAAAGATTTAGAGGTTTTTGTTTGAATTACACATTTATTAAGATGACTTTTCTACAATAATCTTCACAACAAATATTCATTTGAAGATTTTCGGGTGATACTATTCAGTATAAAGAGTTATCACTTCGAGAAATCCTGAATATCCACGTTTTTTTCGGTTTCCACCTGAGAAAAAAGGAACCGAATAAACAATTTGATGATAAAAATGTACTGAAATGTAGATTTTTCGGAAGATCTTTTTTTAAACACATTTTTAAAAATTAGATTTACAAAAATTAGATAATAATCTACGAAAAATTTTTCAAGCCGTTTAAATGAAAAAATATTCGAAATTTTGAGATGATCTCGAATTTCGAATGGAAATTTAACGATGTTGAGATTTTCGAAATGTTGCACATTATTGAATTTTCTCTACGACAGAATTTTTCGGAATTGAAAAAAAGTTTCCATTCGAAATTTTCAGGATTTTGGATTGTGAAAGTCCTGTAGCATTTTGAAGGCTCGAGTAAAATAATTTGAGTCCAAAAACTGAAAATCGTCGAAATTTAAAAAAATGTTTAATTTATCACAGAAATTATCAAAATTCTAGAATGTCACAAAAATTACGTAGAATTTAAAAACATCTGAAAAACTTCAAATCTCAATAACTCGCGAAATTTTCCTCAGTTCAACTCAAAACAAAAAAAGTCTTTAAAAAACACCAAATTACCTCAATGCAACGATAAAAACGTATCAACTGTTGCAACTGAATCCGCGTCTTATCGAGGCAATCAAAAACGTCGGATTTCTTATCAGCTCTGCCACTCCTTTTTCCCCAGCCAGTCGAAAAATTCAACTGCGCCTCGGCCGTCAAAAATAAAACCACGAAAAAAACAGTCACTGCCAAAAAGACAAGTTGACTTTTACGACACCTAAAAAATGTACATTTTCTCTATAAGCACGTCGAAATTTTCACTCTCGCGTCTATAAAAGTACAACATTTTCAATTTCCACTCACATCGTAGTCTTCGAAACTTTGGTGTAAAAAACACTCTGACGAGCCAAACTTGTCGTGATGAAAAGGAAAATTTGATTGACGAAGTACAATGAAGGGGGGTGTTTTATACTTTTCTTTTTTACACCCCACTCTCGACCAAAGACGTACATTTTCAACCTCTGAGGCTTCCCGGATGTCGGAACTGACGACCATGAAAATTGCTTTCGTCAATCGAGTTATTTTATTTCAATATAGATAGAGCATGTTTTTGCATTGTTTGATGATAACAATAATTTATGGAAAATGATTTATAAGTGGGTGAAATAAGAGATTTTGAGACAGTTAAGGGACTATTTTTATTGAAAGAATAATTTTATTACGATAGGGGAACTTTTAACGGAATTTTCACTGTTTGTGCAATTATTTAATTTGTTATAACTGGAAAAAATTCCCGATAAATTTGTGATTTAATGGCGAATGAAGAATATTGCTCAATTGAGTCATTTTCGAAGTTGCGCTCAAGTGGGGCTTCTTTGATTTATACCGGCGCAGCGGGGAATGAAAAGCCAAAAATAGTATTCAATCAGCGGAGACGATGCCATTGATAAATTGATTCAACTACATGATATTTACGCAAAATTTTATACAGATAACGAGTTTCGTTTTTTTTAAGTTTTTACTTGTCATGAAGCATTTTCGATTGATCCCAAAATTTTGTAATGGCCTTGTAAAGCCGTTATAAGATGGCGGCCAGAAATCGAGCGAACAACAAATTACTCTTTGATGATTGGTGGATACGATCGGCTCTCAATTTTTGACCGCCATCTCAACAAAATTGGGATCTATAGCGAAAATGCTAATGAACATACACAAATATCAAATCATAATTAACTCCAAAAACATGCCTTTATTTCAAAAGAATCTCCATATATACACTTCTGACTACTCAACGGATCAAAAACTGCAAAATAGCCTAAAAAACATCACAATTTTCAAATTTCGACCCGAACGTTCCCAAACCCAATTTCAAATTTCCCGCGCAATCCCACCCTCCACTCAGATGTCGCCGCTGTTGAATGCCCGAACCGAATATTCCGCGGGTTCGGCGGGTTCTGCGGTGGGCGGAATAAAAAAACAATTTTTTGATTTCCCTTGCACGATTATCCCTGATTATTCTCGTTTCTAAACACCGTTTTGCGCGCGCGAGTGTCACGGAAATTCGCCAGTGAACGCCGTCGAAGATGCCGCAGAAAAAGCGGGACAAAGATGTGGACGCGCCGAAAAGGTCGGATCAAATTCAGGCAGACCACGAACTCTTTCTTCAGGCCTTCGAAAGTGAGTCTTGAATTCAATATTCGCATTTCCCTGGATTCCGCGGTACTCGCGATTTCTCGCATTTTCCGTCAGCGGTTCGCGAACGCGAAAAATGGAGATTTTTTCTGACGTTTTTACCGTCGCGTCTCGCGAACTTTGGAGGGAATCGCTATCAGCGTCGGGTCAATTGCTTTCCCCCTTTTTTGGTTTTATCAGGCACGACCACCTGTCATCAGGTCACTTAATTGCACGCGAGTTGGGCAACGATTCGCGCGATTTTGCGGGGTGGCGATTAGTTTTGATTTCGCGAAAATTATGGCGCGCGAAATGATAAGAGAACGCTCCCTGTCAAAACATCCGGTCATCCTCTAAAATTTACGGGTTGTAGATTTCGAAAAATCGCTTAAGGGAAATTTGTGGTTGATGACTTTTTTGGGGGGTGGAGGATTTTTCGGGGGAAATTAGGGGAGGTTTTGTTTGTTTTCTTTGAGTGGTAGTCAAATTGTCAAAACGTCATGTGGTCGGGCGTTTGACGGGATAGTTGTCAAATTTTTGAAGTTTATCGTGATTGTAATGTAAGAGTTCTGAGGGTTTGTGAAATGTCATGATTTTTGAAAATATTGTACATATAATAAAGTTTTTAGTTTTTTTGTACATTTTTAGTGATAAAACGTAATTTTTAAATCCACTGGAGACTTGGGTGCATTAGATAAGGGATGAATGATAGTCAAAATTCATTATCTTTTTTTCATCTTCAGAAACAATACTTTTTTTATATGATATTGATAATGTTATGTATATTTTTTATCTGTATACATACTTGACTAATATTTTTCTCTTAGTATGGGAATTTTCCATTTTTCTGTCCTGATTTCTTTTTATTGACTGTAAAAAAACACATGAAAATTTTTCATATTTTTTATGAAGATCTTTCTTGAACAAATATATTTTGTACTAGAAAATGCAAGTTTGTGAATTTTTATATTAAAATTTTTAAATTTCTATGTCCTTGAATTCAAGTTTGAACATTTTCCATTTATTGTCCTGATATACATTGTACATAAATAAATTCTATGTAAGAAAATTTATCTTCGTGAATTGTATACAAATTCAAATTTTCAAGTAATTTAATTTTATAAACTGGAATAAACATGTTTTTTGAGCATCTTTGATAACTTTGGAAAAAGTTTAAATTTTTGGGGAGACATGTCTTTTTATATGTAAGATCAACTCATACATAAATTATTAATTATATTTTTTAATTTGATATGTTTTATAATATTAATGAATATAAAATATTACATTGATTTCATAAATAAATTGAAAATAAATTATTTTTATCAATTGTATTATTATCAAGTTATAATAATTTATAAGTTATTTGAATAAAGTACAAGTTCCTTGATTGTTTTACTCATACCTCTGTAATTAAAATTAATCTCAATTTTTTTTCATTCCAGAATCTTTAACTTTCGAATTTATAGTAATTTATGCAAATAAATAATGAAAAGAAATCAATTAACATTATGTAAATTTACATGCCTCGTAAAAATAAAAAAATAATTGTTCATCTGTCAAGTTCAGCTTCTCGTAACTCAAAAAAATCGAAAATAATTCAATAAACATGCCAGAAAATATAAATAATTCTATAAATTCTATAAATAATTCTATAGATTCTATAAATAATTTAATAAACATGCCAGAAAATTATGAACAATATAAAAAATTGAGTTTTTCATGAATATTAAACAATATTTAAAAATAAAAATGTCTGCCCTAATGATAATTGATCTATTTCAATCTCCTGATGAGTGAACTGATAAATAATAACAAAATTATACATTTCCTCAAGTTTTATCAAATTCATCAATTATGTTTATAAATTTTTACGTAATATGAGAAGTATGAGTGAATAACAGTAAAAAAATTCAATCTAATTTTGTTATAGAAGTATAGAATATGCATGAATAAATGAAAAAAAAAAAACATTGTCAATTATTCATTTTACTGTTGTTCATAATTTTGTCAATTTTTCATTTAATAAAATTGTTGGAATTCCTATGAATTAATTTTTTAAATTCATTCAAATTGTTTAAAATTTTGCATATTGTTGATAATTTTCTGTATTGTTAGTTTTTGTATAATTTTGAAAGAAGAGTTATTTTTTGGAAGTCTTGTAATATTGCTCATTGGTGGTCCTGGGCTATAGTAGTAATTGTTTTCAATAGTTATTATACAATTGAATACTGTATATATAATCAGTTATGTAATTGCTATGTTTAATTAGCCAACCAAACGAAATTTTTTGGCTTTGAACAATATGAAATTTAGTGATTCAAAAATTTAATAATTACAATGTAAAATTGTTATTGAATGACGCCATTGTTGATGTACGTTCCGATACTACCAAATTGTTTGTTTATTTATCGTCTATGCGATTACTACTATCTATATTTATGTTCAGTACTATACTAGTTAACGAGATCAGAGGATTTTTGGCCTGCCCAGATTCGTAACAAGATATCGGCGGCAGACTTCTCGCACGGTTAATTCGAGAATAAATCCAGTCATCACCTCTCGTTCTGAATCACAGAAGGATCAATTTCTAATTACAACTTTCGATTGCTTATACTTCTCGCGTTATACATTTTCTACGGGAAGAATTTGCCGAGAGCCATCTATTGACGTATATTCGTACTAAAAAATTTTCGTATGAAGTTGAGTTTTTTCGAAATGTGGAAATTCTTATCAGAACACTGATACAAAAAATTATGCAAAGATAAACAATGCAGTAATGAAAATGAACGTGACACATAATTAAATTTGGAACCATAGTATTTTATGTTTGTTTATTTACGAAATCGTGTAATTATACACATGATTAACTTATCACTTTTTCTAGATGTAAAATTTCGTACGATTTTTATAATTTTTAATGTTCATTTGTCAAAGTTGAATAATTTTCCAGTTTTTCAAATCAAGATAAATGTGGAGATACTAAATTTTTTTGTGTAATAAAAATAAATTCATTTCTTCTGAATCTTGTCTTTGTTAATTGTGACGTTTTACAACCAGTTTTTTCTGTTTTTTGCAAAGTTTTAACAATAAAAAATTTCATGATTCTATGTGTAATTTCTACTATAAACATTTATAACATTTTTGAAAGGATTAATTTTGAATCGATTTTTTGTCCAAATAAAATGAAACAATTTTCAGAAACGTACTTAAAAATGAAAAAAAATTTTTCTGATCCCTAATCGAATTACCGAACAAATAAATCTAGTCTTCGTTGTTTTGTTTTGTTTTGTTTTGTTTTTTTTTCAAGATTTATAGGGTTAATACGCGCGCGTGTGACGTGTTTACGAATTCACGGTATTAATAAAATTGTTAAATAAAAATTTACGAAACAATGTAATCATTTAAAAGGTATTCAGCATTCTTGTTTTGTGACTCCATTATTTCGTCAGCCGTTATTTCACAATTAATTTCCTGAATTTCGTAAAAATGCACGTACGTCACACGCACGCGAATTTGCCGTATACGTACATACAAAAATGTCCTTACTTTAATTAAACATTTTTTGCATTGCTTTACGTTACGTTTTGAAGTGGAACACTGTATATACGAATTATTTAGGGGTGAACTAAAAAATGTTTTTGAGCGAAAGAAATGAAATTTCGAGATTTTCGTAATTTTTCAAATCCTAGAGTTTTTTACAATATTACGACAAAACATTTATAATTACTGCAATTTTGTAAATTACTAAAATGGGAAAAGTTACAACAATTGTCAAAGATGCTGAAATTTTCAAGATTTTCAAATTTTGACGTATTTACAAATGTTTTCGGATTATCAAAAGTTTTATAATTTAGCGACGGACGAAATCCGTCCGGATTTCGTAATTTTTCAAAATTGTTGCAATTGTATTATTATTTTTTTAATATTCATTTCTCCACAATTATCAAAATTCTCAAATTTTTCGTAGTTCTCGATTCTTTCGAAACTTCGAAATGATCAAAATTTTGAACAATTTTCAAATTATGAATTCATTTATAGTTGTCAAAATGTTGAAAATCATCAAAATTCACAACATTCTTTGAATGTTTGAAATTTTGAGAATTTTTAAATTCCCAAAAAACTCGAAGTTCAAATTTAGTTGAAATTATTCGAAAGTTTAATTAAAATGTCAAAAAACCTCCAAATTCAAGTTTACTTGAATTCGATTGTTAAAATTTCCAAAATTCTTAAAATTTTCGAGTTCCTTCGAATTTTCAAAATTTTCAAAGTTCCCGAAATTTTCGGAACTCTCAAAACGTATGAAAGTTTCCAAATTCCCAGAATTTAAAAAACTTTCCAAGATCCCCAAAAATGTGTGAATTCTAAATCGATTTTTTCGGAATTTCAAAATAATAAAAAATTTTAACAATTTTAGATTTATGAATGTATTTATAATATACCAAGATGTTGAAAATCATCAACATTTACAACTAAAATGTTCGAAATTTTGAGAATTTTCAAATTTCCAAAAAACTCTAAGTTTGAGTTCAGTTAAAGTTCCATAATTAAATATATATTGGATGTAAAAAACCGTTCAAAAAAATCAATTTTCAAAAACTGAAGAAACATAGTTTTAAAAAAATGATATTTCTCTTTATTTCAGAGCCCACGCAAATTTACCGCTTCCTCCGCACACGAAACCAAATATTGGTGAGTCTTGAAAAACGCATTTTTTAACATTTCCAATATTGGACCGCTTGCCAAACGAAAAATAACGACTGCCAGTACGCAAAAACCGCAAAGATATGATTTTTCCGATTGGTTGTACTTAACAAGTAACCGCATTTCTAAATTCAGTGTTGTGCCTTTGATTGTCGATTTTTTTCTTTCGTTTTCGAAGGTACGTATGTGTTTTCGTTCGTATTTTATTTCTTTTATATATCTTATTGTATCACGAAATTGGCGCTTTACTTTTAATGATAATTTATTTCTATTTTCCAGCCAATATTCCTTTTTCGAAACCTTTCGTACATGAGGCAACGCATGTCGCGGACACACAAAACTAGAAAAAATTTCAAAATCAACGATATGCTACGAATGAAGATGCAGAAAAATAACAATCGAAAGCCTTCCTTCGACAGTAACAAACGGTGCATGGCCCTTTCGTTTTTGGGATTCTTCGATAAACAACGTAGGTTATTTTTGCATAAAAAAGACTGCACGAATGGTATAAACGGAATTATTTTCACCGCAAAATATTTTTAATCTGCCGCGCAGTAGAGGAGCCCCTTAGTCAATCTGTGAAAGTCGAGACTTTGTTGCTGACGATTTGTCATAAAAAACGTAAGGACGTCAGCTCTCCGATAATGCAGGTGAGATTTTCGAAATATATCGATGTTTTGTGGTTTTTTGGGGATGGAAATTATTAGAGTTTTGAAATTTTTAAAACTTCGAATTTTCTAAATTTAAAATTTTTTAAAGTTGAAAGCATGCAAATTTTGGAATTTTTGAAAATCTTCAACTTTTGCCATTGTTAATTTTTAATCGTCAGTAATTTACATTTTGAATCAATAAATTTTGAAATGGAAAAGAACCTTTGCTGCGGTTATCATTAGAAATCAAACCGACATATTAGACTCCCTTTGTTTGTTCGAGTTGCTGCTCATTACCTGTATAGACTTACTCTAATTGTTCTTAATTGCGTTTATTATACACGCGATTCTACTTCGTTTCTGATTACGTTTGTTCACTGTGCATGAACATTATTGATTTGACTTTATGTAGTGGTAAATCCCGTATATGAATGAATAAATAAATTAACTCATTTTTGGACTTCGAAATTTGCAGGTCTCAATGCGCAGATTTCAATAGAATTTTTCAAAATGTGGAGTTGTTTTGCCGTTTTTCAAACTGCGTAATTGTTTTCTTTTCTCTCGAGTTTCGAGAAAAAACATTACTCGTTACCGGAATGAAATTTGTTTAAAATTATCAGGTTTCTGTTGGGACTACGGAAGTACCGATAAATCCATCGGAAAGTCAGCCGTCTCCAAAAACGACTATCAATATTTCCAACGAGTCTTTCAGTCTAGACAATGGCCACGTCACTGAAACCTACGTGTTGTTACTAAAAGTGTACTGCATGTCTAGTAATGGCGGCTGCGTTACTCATAACTGTGATTCTGATGGTAAGAAACGATAGTACATTTCGCAACTTGTGGAAAAAGTATTTTTTGCAAAACACGCACTGAATAGACGCTTCGAGCCCCTGAAATAGCGCATTGAGGACGCCCATTTACGACCGGCGATTTGGTATTGTACCCATGGTCGTTCCTCAAGTCCTACAATTGTTCCTTAAGTCCTACTTTTGTTCCTCAAGTCCGCTGAAAACAGGGACGATATGGTCCATATTGTTTTGACGTTTATAGGTTCGCGGTGCACCGTATCGCAAATGTCCCCCCTCAATACGCTGTTTCAGGGGCTGAAAGCCTTTATTCAGTGCGTGTTTTACAAAAAATATTGTTTGCACCACGGACCTGAGGCGTGATTTTCGGCCCTCGACGATGTATGAAGCCGCTCGACACTCAGCTGCGCCTCGTGTCTCGATTTGGCTTCATACATCGGTCTCGGTCCCAAAAGCTACGCCTCAAGGCCTTGATACAAAAATATCTATTTCAGCGAATGTGCGGTTTTTAGTTGACTCCAAAAGTCAAAATTTTCAATACTACAGTTTTGATGAATGAATAGTAAAATGATGAAATTTATTAAATTTAATTATTTATTATTATTATTAGTAATTTCTTATTACATATTATTATTATTAATTTACTAACATTTATTAAATTTCAAATTACATTACAAATGTTTTAATAAATGAATAATAATAATCCGCGATTTATAAACCAAAATTTTTTTATCAAAGTTTGAAGTTTTTATAAAAATCGCACATTTCAAAAAAAATTTATAAAATCGACATTATAAGTTTTTCATTATTTTTTATACGAGCGTACTGGTTTCTGTATTTTTCGAGAAATGTCCGTATTTTTGATCGATTTCAGATAGAAACAAACAATTTTACCTAAAAATCAAAATTTTTTCAAGTGGAATTTGGGATCTGTATCGTAAATTCGAAAAAATTTTGAAAGTTGAAAAGTTTTTGGAACTCTAACGATTTCGAGAAATTTCATAATTTCGAAAATTATGGACATTTTAAGAGTTTTCAAAGTTTCGAGAATTCGACATATTTTCATTATTCTGAAATTCAAAATATTTCGAGTATCGTTCAATTTCGAAACTTTTAGAAATTCGAGGATTTTGGAATTTACGAAAAGTTTGAAAATTTCTAGAATGTCCACGATTTTGAGAAATTAAATAACTTTGAAGATTGTAAAAATTTGAAGAATTTTCAAAGTGTCAAGAATTCAAAATATTTTTATCATTCTGAAATTTCAAATGTTTTGATTACTGGGAAATTTCAAAAATTTTAGGGATTTCGTAAACTGTGAGATTTTTGAAAATTTTCGGTATTTCAAAATTTATGGAAGGTTTAAAAATTTTTCGGAATTCCATGATTTCAATAATTTTGAGAATTTTTACAATACATATTATTTCGAAATGTCTGAAAAATGTAAGAATTCGAAATTTCTTTTAAAATTCTCAAATTTTCGAAGCTCACAGAATTCCAAATATTTGGACTATTCTAGAATCTTGAAAGTTTCAAGAACTTGCAGAAATTTAAAAATATTAAAAAATTCAGGAATTTTGAAAATTTCGAGACCTATGAGAATTTTAAAGATTTTGAAAATTTTTAAAATTTTAGAAATTTTGATCAGTCTTAGAATCCTGAAAATTTTGATCATTTAAAAAAAGCATAAAATTTGAACAATTCCAAAAAAATTCGTAAATCCATTGATATTTTGAAATTCGAAAATTTTAGTAGCCTTCAATATTTTGTTTAAATTTCAAAAAATTTTAGTTTTTAATTTGAAATACATTATTATGATATTGAATATCATAATATATATATATATATTTTATAATATTAAAATGTATATGATAATAAACGTATGATATTAATACATCAATAAATTAATATTTTATGAATA
>JAPYZK010003223.1:0-12788 GCA_030522785.1 Platygaster equestris | reverse complement strand
GAGTTCCGCGCAGAGATTCATATTACTGACGAGGATTTCAAGGAAGACTACACGAGAGATCTGGCACAACGCGTTTATGATTTGGTAAATAGGATCTACAACAACACGCCACCCGTCACCGTGAGTAACGATAATTTTTATGGTCGTGCTTTCGAGAGTGCCCTGGCACGGCGTATTGTGTCCATACCTACAGATGGAATGATTCGATTCTGCGAAAGATTAGTAGATTTTTGGCTCATCGACGTGCGCAAGGACTTGAATAATCCTATTTTTGGTAAATTACGAGCCCAAATGTTGATGGACCCAGCTGTGTGGCGCAATCCCATCGCGGAAGTGACTGATTTTCTTCGCGTAGAAAAGCCAACCTTCGAACATTTCGAGAGAATGCTGGGCGTAGAAAAGCCAACCTTCGAACATTTCGAGAGAATGCTGGGAACATCGCACGATGCTAAGTACATGCTTATATTGCATTTGAGTATAAAATTGGCGCTGGTCATGGTATATAGTGACGAACGCATAAGCACCGCTCAGAAGAACGCGCAAACCTTTCGTTGGCGGAATATACTATTGGAGAACGGTGTGTACCCGCCCGCAGCGAAGAGAGTTCTTAATCAGAACCCCACATCGAGCCTTAGTGGAATACTCCTGCCTCATCAAAATTGCGATAAGAACACTGAGTACAGTGGCGAGCGTCCAATAGATCGCCAGTGTTTTCCCTGGAAAGCAGATAATTTCGACAAAATTTCGGCATTCGACAAAGCTGCTATGGAACACGATAGGCCAAGTGGCGTTGGCATCTCTGGTAGTTCGAATTTAATGAAATATCTGATACTGACGTTCGATGCTAAATGGAAAATTGATCGCCACGAAGCATTTCTTTTTACATCAGCCATGCTTGTACACAGCGGTGGGCATTCGTTCACCGAAACGATGCAAGTTTTCTATTACGACGAACATTATCCACATGTAATTCATCCATGGTCCTGGTATATGCAAAAATTCCGCGGCGCTGAATGCTACTTTGAATATGCATTAGACTATACAATGTTCCAAGCTGCAAACCTTTGAAAGATTTGGATGTCCAAGTAAAAACTGATGAATGATGAGTCAAATTCTGAGCGTTCACAGAAACAGAAAAGCTATGTCTATGTTTATTATCCGTTTTTTCTCGATTTTTGTCTACTTCTTGATGCGCTCTATGGTAACAGAATCAATGTTCCACCGCCAGGGCTACAGAATTTTTCGATAGAATGCATGAATCGTAATATTATGCTGAAAATTCCATTTTACCGTCTTTGACACGCCAAATGTAACATTTGAACATCGTCCAAAAATATTGTGTTAATCGACGTTACAAATAAATCAACTTCGTAGATGCTTTGACCAGCGTGTTTTATTTATCGGCATGGAAAATGCCGATTTCATCGAAAATTGCTGTCTTTTTAATACACATCGCATATCTAAATTCCCTACAGTGTCTAAAAAAACTCACTATTCGCACCGGGAATATAAATCGTCTAAATTACGACATGATGTTAGATCTCTATTTTTACCGAATTTTTCAATCTTCGAAAACATATTGAAAACTTTTCCAACTTCAAATATGTTTTATCTTAACATTTTCAAAATTTTAATGAATTATAATTATTTATCGAATGTTACATCATAACAAAATATAAGATTTATCGACATTCCGAATTATCATCATTTCAAAATTCAAATTCCAAACGGAGCGAAATTTCTCTTTCTTAGCACGTCATTTTGAAGTTCACATCTGCTGAATTTTGCAAATAAAATCTCTCAAATTCTCTGGATCGAAGAATTTCAGAAATTGAAAGTCTAAAAGTAAATACTTGCAACTTTGGAGATTCTGGATTATAGGTACAAAGTCTGAAATCTGGAAGTATAATTTCTAAACTTTCTTCTCTTTTCAAATATAATTATAAAACACAAAAATTGAGGGATTGATAAGATAATACGTGAAGGTTTCAAAAATTCTTAAAATTCACAATATTTTCATAATTCTTGAAATTACAAAAATTTTACGAGTTCTTCACATTTCGAGAAACTTAATTATTCGTAACATTTCAAGATTTAAAACAATTTAGAGAATTCCTAAAGTTTTCAGTATTTTGACAATTTTCAGAAATAAAAAAATTTGATAAATTTCAGAGATGCAATAGAGTTTCGAAAATCTTGAGAATTAAGGTCGTTTTCGGAATTTTTTCTATTTTAAAAAATTCCACGAGTTTACAAGATTTCGATAATCTTTTTTTTATTTGGAACATTTTTTAAATATTTCAAGATTGTCGACTATTTCGATGAATTCAGAAGTCTCAAGGATTGTAAAAATTTTAGAAATTACAAAAACACCCATGAAAATAATGTGAGAAATTTTCATAATTATGTAATAAAACTTTAGCTTTCAAATTTGTTGAATTAATTTCGAGTGTATATCAGCCCCCACCCCTCCCCCCCCCCCCCGCCCCACTCCCGAACGAAATTTCTGGCTACGTCCTTGCTTCCACCAAATGTGCTTAAAATACATCGAGCTCTTTTTTGAAGTCAAACAAATACAATAAACTCTCAATAAAAGTCCTCTCACTACTGTTCATCTCTTAAATAAGTCTTCCAACTGCAGTAAATGTCCAATTCAAGTCCTTTAAATACATCAAACATTCAATAGACCAGTCAAATTAGGAGATCTGTATAGATGATAGAAAGAAAAATGTGTGTTGGAAAGATATTTTGGGATATGGTGGGGGGACCTCTAGCGAGCTTAAATTTAAAAAGTAGGGATGCTACCCTTGGGGGAACGTACTGCCATCTTAAATTGAAGGGGTGGTTTAGTTTTTTTCATAATATCACGTGTTCTATCAATTTTTTTGCAAAGAGTGAAGAGATCAATATTGTTGAGTGAAAAATACTCTACAAAAAATGTCTCATGGTATTTTGCAATATATTGTTCATTTACGAAGTTATTACTTAATTTCGTCTCTAAATGAGGAAGTAAAATTTTTCGTTAGCACTTTTCAGGGCTTTTTATTGAGACTTCGATAACTCACTGGATAATATTTGTAGAACTTTAATTTTTCTTTACTTTTTGTTGGAACATCATTCGTTGAAGTTGATAGTTTTGATTGTAGAGTATCTCAAAATTGTGCATTTCATTTTGTTAACTTCTAACACGTGGGTAAATCCCACAAAATGTTATCATACAATGTCAAAAACCAGTTTGGCAAGCCTTTAGTGAAGTTTTCAATGAATTTTAACTCCTATCAAACCATTTGTTTGTGTACAACCATTTGTTTATAAAAATTGATTCTGTTGAGAGATTGAATAGAGAAAATACATTATTTACATTTAGCTGTCAAACTCAGTTGAATGAACAATATATATCAAGTTGATTGTTAAAACGATCTATTTGCTTATCTTTTTTTGATAAATTTGAATGATAAATAATGAAATACTTCTAAGAATCCTGAAAAAATCATCAAGTTCTTATATGTACTAAATATGAATATAGTAAGTAACTCGATCATTCGATGTATTTTTCGAATAAATCGACTATCCAATATTACTCAGTGTTTTGATAATGATTATACTATTGTCTGCACCTTTTGCGCTGCTGGATTATTCGGACTTTTTTATTCGACCAAATATTATACAAAGTAATCCAGATACGCGAAAAGCTGCGAAAGATGAAATTATTAGTATAAAAGTAAGTTGTTGCAATGAAATTTTCGCTCCATTCAAAGCATAAATGGTAGAGTAACTTAGGATACATTTAGCACATAATATGCATGTAGATAAGCTGGGTGATTTTTTACCGATTCCTAAAAGCGTTTTTACATTGAAAAATTAATTTTACAATCATTATGAAGTGAGTTTTTATCGAATTCTCGATAAAAATCCTCAAAAAGATCGGAAGAAAAGTTTCACCTCATTTGAAGACGAAATTGAGTTATAACTTCGTAAATGAACAATATATTGCAAAATACCGTCAGACATTTTTTGTACAGTATTTTTCCCTCAACAATATTGATCTTTTCACTCTTTGTACAAAATTGATAATATGAGAAAACTGAACCAACCCTTCAATTTAAGATGGCGGTACGTTCCCCCAAGGGTAGTATCCCTACTTTTTGAATTTAGGCTCACTAGAGGTCCCGCCACCATATCCCAAAATATCTTTCCAACACAAATTGTTTTTTCTACTTCACTAATTTGACTGGACTACAGTACAAGTGCTGAAAATACAGTGAAATCTTCTTCAAAGTCTTTGTAATACAAACAAATCTCGATCAAAGTCCTCAGAGACTATGAGTTTCCTATATTTTCTTCTCGAGTACATCGAAAGTCCAATCAAAGTCCTTTGAATACAGCAAATCTCCTGTAAACTGCCCGAATCGTTTCAATGACAATTTCTGAGATAAGTTTACCTTCATCATCGGTAAGGATGATTCATGATCCTTATCGTTAATCTATCAAAATCTGATTCCTCTTCATAAAGACTCGAATCTGCAGTTCCATCGTTTGCAAACAATCCGCGCTCGATTAAACAGGTTTGAGATTTCGATTATCGCTTATCGTACTTTGTGTATTCAGCGGACGATCGAACACCTCCACGAATACTTTACCCGCGTGAAGTTCTTTTATCGTTCTTTATCAGTTCATTATCGAAATATTTCGTGTGGCGATATTTAATCGAGTCGAAGAAATTCAGTGCTTCCGGAACTTCCTTCATCTTCTGAGTTCTTTGAAAGCGAAGAGAAGCATGTTTGGAGCCACTTGGTTGATATTTCTGTTTCTGATAAGCAGGTACTTGAGCAATTATTTACACGTTTTGAACACGTTCTACGCGTATTCGAAAAATTCCCATCAATCCCTGTAGATTCCTATCAACTCCGATCAATCCTCATCAATTTATATAGATCATAGTCGAAGATAAATCGGATTACAATCGTTGAAATCGGAGTTGAATAGTTGACAGCTGAGGTTATTCGAAGCTGAATCGTTAAAATCGAAGTTAAATCGTAAAAATCGAAGTTGAATCATTAATATCGGAATAAAATCATTAAAATCGAAGTTCAATAGTTTAAATCGGAATAAAGTCATTAAAATTGGAGGTGAGTCGGAGCTCAATCGTGTACATCGAAGTTACGTAGTTTACATGGAAGGTAAATCGAAGCTAAATCGATAAAATCGAAGTTAAATCTTATTTCAATCGTCAAAATCGAATTTGGCTCGTTAAAATGTAATAAAATCATCAAAATCGAAGTCGAATATTCGATATCGGAATAACGTCATTGAAATCGAAGCTTAATCGTGATTATCAATTTGATCGATAAAATGAAGTATAAATCAGAATAAAATAAAATCTGATTTAAATCGTCAAAATTAAACTCAAATCGTTAAAATCAAAGATAAATCGAAGCTAACTCATAGAAATCAGAGTTAAATCGTTTGAATTAATGTTAAATTAAAGTTCAATCGTCAAAGTCGTAGGTAAATCGAAGCTTAGTTACTAGAATCAATATTGAATCGAAGTTTCGTCGAAATCGAAGCAAACTCGTCAAAATTGAAGTTAAATTGAAATTAAATCGTTAATATCGAAGTTAAATCTTCGGAATCGAAGTTAAATCGTTAAAATGAAAGTCAAATCGTTGAAATTGTAGTTGGATCGTCAAAACCGGAGTTAAATCTGAGTTTTATCGTGAAAATCGAAGTTGAGTTATTAAAATTGAAGGTAAATCAAACCTGAAGCGTTAAAATCGGAGTTAAATCGGAGTCCTTTCTTTAAAATTGAAGTTAAATTGAAGTTCAACCGTCAAAATCGAAGTTAAATCCATGTAATCGAAGTGAAATCTGAGTCAAGTCGTCGAAATCGGAGTTAAATCGTTAGAATCGGAAAGAAGTCGCTCAAATCGAAATGAAATCTGAATAAAATCGTTAAAATGGAACTGAAATCATTGAAATCGCAAAGAAAATCGTTAAAATCGAAGCTATATAGTAAAAATGGGAGTTACATCGTTATAATCAAAGTAAAATTAAAGTCAAATCGCCAAAATCGAAGTTCAATCGTGAAAATCTTGAATAAATCAAAGCTCAGTCGTTGAAATCGAAGGTAAATTGATATAATCGAAGTTATATCGGAGTCAAGTCGTCGAAATCGAAGTTCAATCGTTAGAATCAAATTTGAATCGTTAAAATCGGAGTTGAATCTGAATTAAATCGTTAACACCGAAGTGAACTCGTTGAAATCATAATAAAATCGTCAAAATCTAAGGTAAATCGTAGCTAAATCGTAAAAATCGGAGTCAAATCATCATAATTGAAGATGAACTAGGATGAATCAAAGGTCAGTCGTTAAAATCGAAGTTAAATCGGAGTCAAGTCGTCAAAATCGGAGTTAAGTCATTAGAATAAAAATTGAACCGTTAAAATCGGAGTTGAATCTAAATAACATCGTTAAAATCGAAGTGGAATCGTTGAAATCGCAATAAAATCGTTAAAATCCAAGGTGAATCAAAGCTAAATCGTGAAAATCGGAGTCAAATCGTTAAAATCGAAGTGAAATCAAAATTGAATTGTCGCAATCGAAGTTAAATCGTGATAATCTTGGATGAATCAAAGCTCAGTCGTGAAAATCGAAGTTAAATAGTTATAATCGCAGTTAAATCGGAGTTGAATCTTCTAAATCAACACATTCTGAACGTGTTTTAAATCCATCCAAAACCCGTTGCGAAAACATTTGTTCTCTACAAGTAGTAAAAAAATCAATCGAATTTGTACTCGAACATAAAATAATCGAAACATGTCTCTAAGCACACGTACATCAATATTCCCGACAAACCCCGACGTGACGAAAATCATTATCGACACTGACGCTGGAGGAGACGACGCTTTGGCGATATTGTTGTTATTGGCAGCTGAATCTCGACCCGTCAACAAATTCGAAATACTTGCCATCACTTGTACCTATGGCAACACTGCACTTCGTAACGTGGAACAAAATGTGCTGAAAGTTCTGACGATTGCACAGAGGGATGACGTGAGTACGAGAGAATGATATCATTTCGAGGTTATGTAACCTCGAAGTGGCGACAGTGGAAACTATTGGAGTGAAATACAGTAGAATTGGTATTCCACTGTATTTTGAAGGCTTCAATCGAAAACGAATTGTACCTTAAGGACTTGAACGAATACTCTAATGATGTTCAAATGACTTCAGTCACTTTCTTTTATCATCAGAATTGATTGAGTACGGAGAAAAAGGTCTGTTTATCTATTATTGAGCATTTTCTGTAATTTTCAATAAATGAGTGTGTCCTGAAATGACTTTTAGAGTAATTTATCATACATACTATCCGAATCATCGATTTCAGAGTCGTTCGATTTCGTAGGAATGAGTTCGATTTAGTTGGGTTCTCTTTGAGCTATGTCATTTTTCGATACTTTTCTATTTTCGTAAGTCCAAGTCATTGTTTTCTATAGATTCCGGTCTACCGTGGATCTCGGAAACCCCTTTTATACAACCGCACAAAAAGTGACTTTTATGGATCCGACGGTTTGGGAGACATCGACTTCGACCAAGAGATTATCGGGGAAATAGATACTTCTAAACACGCGGCGAATGCGTTGATAGACATTGCTGAAGCGTACTCAGGTTCTTATACAATAATTATGAGCTACTATTTCACCTTTTTCTTGCTTTTTTGCGCACCACACGTTAACAAAAGGCAACCAAAGTTGAATCAAAATTGATTCGTTGAAATCGAAGTTTAATATGAGTTGTATCGTCAAAATCAAAATGAAATAGTTATAATCGAAGTTAAATCGATGAATCGGAGTTCAACCGTGAAAATCTAAATTGAATCGTTAAAATTAAAGTTGAATCGAAGTTGAGTAGTTAAAATCGAAGTTAAATTGAAGTTGAATCGTTAAAATCGGGGTGAAATCGTTAAAATCGGAGAAAAATCGTTAAAGTCGAAGTTAAGTCGTTAAAATCGAAGTCACGTTGAGATTAAATAGTTAAAATCATGGTTGAGTAAAAGTAACATCAGAGTCACATCGTTAAAATCCAAGTTGAATCGTTAACATCGAAGTTAAATCGAATTTGAATCGTTAAAATCGAACTGACATAGTCAAAATTAAAATGGGAATCTTCGAAATCGAACTGAAATTGTCAAATCCGGAGTGGCATCGTTGAAATTAAAGTAAAATTGTTTAAGTCAAAGTGAAATCGTTGAATTTGAAGTTGAATCGTTAAAATTGGAGTGAAATCGTGAAATCGGAGTAAAATCGTTGCAGTCGAAGTTATATAATTGAAATCGAATTTGTATTGAAGTTGAATTATCAAAATCGTAATTGCATTGAAGTAAAATCGCTAAAATCTAAGTTGAAACGTTGAAATCCAAGTTAAATCGTTGAAATTAGTGTTACGTCGAATTTGAATCTTCAAAATAGACATTAATTCAGATTCTAATCGTTAAAATCGAACTGGAGCCGTTCAAATCAGAGTGAAATCGTTCCAATCGAAGTAATATCGTGAAAGCTGAATCGTTAAAACTGAAGTCGAGTCGTTAAAATCAAAGTGAAATCGTTGAAGCCGAAGTTAAATTGTTAAAATCGAAGTGAAATTGTTAGAATCTAACTTAAATCATTGAAATCGAACTTATCTTGGAGTTGAATAATCAAAATCATAGTTGAATTGAGGTGAAATCGAAGTGAAATCGTTCAAGTCCAAGTTGAATCGTTGAAATCGAAGTGAAATCGTTTAAGTCGAAGTTATATAATTGGAATCGAATTCATATTGAAGTTGAATAGTTAAAATCATGGTTGAATCAAAGTAAGATCGTCAAAATCCAAGTTAATTCGTAAAAATTAAAGTTGAATCGAATTTAAATCATTAAAATCGGATTGAAATCGATAAAATCGGAGTGAAATCGTTAAATTGAAGGAATATCGCAAAAGCCGAAGTTGAATAGTTGAAATCGAAAAAAAGTAGTTAAAATCGAAGTGAAATCGTTAAATTCGAAGTTGAATCGTTAAGATAGAAGTAAATTTGTTAAAATCGAAGTTAAATCATTTAAATCGAACTTAAAATGAAGTTAACTAGTTAAAATGATAGTCGAATCGATGTAAAATCAAAGTTCAATCGTTATTATCAAAGTTTATCGTTAAAATTAAAGTTGAATCGAATTGAAATCGTTCAAATCGGAGTGGAATCGTTGAAGTAGGAGTGAAGCCGTTGGAACAGAACTTATATCAAAGTCAAATAGTTAAAATCGCTCTTGAATAGAAAAAAAAAGTAATTCGTTAAAATCTAGGTTGAATGATTAAAATCGGTGTTATATCAAAGTTGAATAGTTAAAATCGTAGTTAAATCGAGATAAAATCCGAGTTCAATTATTAAAATCGAAGTTGAATTTTATAAAAACCAAAATTAATTCGTTAAAATCGAAGTTAGATAATTCAAATCGATGTTACGTCGAAGTTAAATAGGTAAAATCGAAGTTAAATCGAGATGAAATCGAAGTTAAATTGTTGAATCGCAGTTAAATCCAAGACAAATAAAAATTAATTCGTTAAAATCGAAGTTAAATGATTAAAATCGATGTTATATCGAAGTTGAATCGTTAAAATCGTAGTTAAATCGAGATAAAATTCGAGTTCAATTGTTAAAATCGAAGTTGAATCGAAGAAAAATCCAAATTAATTCGTTAAAACCAAAGCTGAATAATCAAAATCGATGTTATATCGAAGTCGATTCGAATCGTAGTTGAATCGAGATAAAATCGAAGTTAAATTGTTGAATCGAAGTTGAATCATTGAAATCAATCCTCCTTCCAGGAGAACTCAGCATTCTTGCATTAGGACCCCTAACCAACATAGCTCTGGCATCCAGACTGGATCCGAAATTCGTAAAAAACGTAAAACAATTTTACGTGATGGGCGGCAGCGTCTACGGTGTCGGAAACGTAGCGCCGAACGCAGAATTCAACTTTTATCAAGATCCTGAGAGCAATCACATCCTTTTTGACTCCGTCGACGAAAAATCTCCGATCATTCTAACTCCCTGGGAAACTATCTGGTTCGCTGGGACGACGAAGGTTCGAGGAAAATTCCTTTTTTTCAAAAATCCTTAGGTAGTTCGGTAATCGGGAAAATATTTCAGGACTGGCGCCTGAATGTTCTTGGGAAATATAATTCCACGTTCGTGGACTTCTTGAACAAGGTGGACGCGAAAAATTTGGCGGAACACGATAATTGGGAGTCCGCGGACGCGGTTTCCGCGGTTACTATGCTCTGGCCGGATGTGACTGTGAGGCGTTTCGTGAAGGTTAACGTTCTTCCGGTTGTTGATGGAGCAGCGAGAGGGTCGCTTCTCGTGGATTATAGGAACAAAACGGAGAAGAGGATCAATACAGTTGTTGTCGATAAGTTGGATACGAATGAGTTTTTGTCCATTCTCATAGAATATCTGACTTGATGGATAGTAATGAATACTGCAATGTAAATTTCAATCATATGCTAAGAAACGTCGAACGCGGACACATTTTATGTTGAACATCTGTTGAAATGAATTGAAACGTATTCTGGAAGAAAAAGAAGGAAGTTTTTATTTTTCTGACTTCATGAACGCTTTGAAGGTTCTTGAATCGTTGGAATCGGGGTAAATTTTATAATCGATTTCAATTTAAACGATTCTACTTGGCAGAAGAAAACTGTTCGAAATGTCCCGTTCCGAGTGTATTTTCTGTTCAAGTCAAGTGAAATAAGTAACTTTGCCAAATTTCACATTTCTAAGTTACTTGGTTCTCCTGAAAATCACCGATGAATATGGCAAAAATGACGATTGTCGAAATCTAAAGTACTACACAGTTTGAGTGCACTCGGTGAGACCTTCAAAACGACCATAAATAATCACGATTCGGAGCACCTTCCAAAACCAGGAATCCTCAAGAAAATTTTTCGAAAAGTCCCGTTTCGAGTGCATTTTTTCTTAAACTTGAGTGAAATAAGTAATTTTGCCGAGTATCACATTTCTACGATTATTGCTTCGCTCAAAAATCACCGATGAGTATAGCAAAAATGACGATTTTCGAAGTTCAAAGTGGATTTTCCGGCGAACCATTAACGAAAACCAGTACAGTCAAGCAATGGAAATGCCTTTGCTCAGTATTGCTGACAATTGCATGATAACTATCAAGTTCGGCGCCAAAAGACAGTACCACGGTACGTCCCGAAATCGCTACGCAGGCTGAGTATTATTTTTGAAACTACCGATGTCATTCCGGAAAACGTGCTCCTAAAAGCAGAAGCTGAAGTGCATAATAATAACAAGAGATTTTTTCGTCATTGTTTGGAAAACCTCAACACTGTTGGCTTATCAGAAAGGTCAACTGTTTTCGATCTTCCAGAATTCAACGCTGAATATTGTTCTCTAACATTGGAGTTTATTGTGAGACAAAAATACCAAGACGTGTCAAAAACATTGACCGAAGATTATGCGAAACTCTACAAATCAATCGAATTCGCCAACGTCACTATTCGAGTCAAATTTTTTTAATGTACTGAAAATTTTGACTTTGGAAATTCTTACGTATTTCTGAAGTAATAGAACTTCCGGACATTTTTGAAAATTTTAGAATGTTTAAATTTTCGAAATTTTTGAAGTAAAAGTTTCCGAATATTACAGGATTTTCCACATTTCGGTCATTTTTGAATTTTCA
The DNA here is from genome assembly GCA_030522785.1 of Platygaster equestris. Lineage (NCBI taxonomy): Eukaryota > Metazoa > Arthropoda > Insecta > Hymenoptera > Platygastridae > Platygaster > Platygaster equestris. The sequence continues at coordinate 1,050 of JAPYZK010003223.1, read as the reverse complement.
AAAATTCCAAAATCATCGAAATCCAAGAATTTTTCAGAATCAGCATTTTTTGTAATTCTCAAACTCTCTTAATGATCGACATTTTTCAAAATTATAAATATTCTTGGAATTCTGAAAATTATCGAATTTTTCACAGTTTGCAACATTTTGTTAAGTAAAAATTTTTCAGGATTGTCTTCAGTTTTCGAAATTTAAATATTCTTGGAATTATGAAAATTTGCAAATTTTTCACAATTAGCAACATTTTGTGAAGTATTTACATTTTTCAGGATTTTCTTCAGTTTTCGAAATTTATATATTCTTGGAATTATAGAAATTATTGAATTTTGTACACTTTGCAACATTTTGTGAAGCATTCAAATTTTTTAGGATTTTCTCCAGTTTTCAAAGTTTAAATATTCTTGGAATTATGAAAATCATCGAATTTTTCACAATTTGCAACATTTCGTGGAGTATTTGAAATTTTCAGAATTTTTTCAGTTATCAAAATTTTAATATTTTTTGAAATATTGGGAAATTTCACAAATATCCAACAATTTTTTTATTTCCGAAAATGCGACTCATTTGATTATTCAAAAATTTCTCAAATTTTCGCAGTTATTGACAGTTTAAAAGTATTTTACAATTTTTATAAGTTATATAAATTCGAATTTTCATTCATAAATTTATAAATAAGTTGAAATTTCGGTAATTCTAAAACTTCATAATTTTGACAAATTTAATCAGTTGAATAAGTAACGTAATTTTGGAAATTATAAGATTTTGGAATATTCGGAAATATTGAGTAGTTTTAAGTTTCAACATAAATAAAATTTCAAAGTTTCAAAAAATTGTAATAATTTTAAGACTTTAAAAAAATTTTCTGAATCTGATAATTTCCGAAATGTTATATTTCCGGAATTTTTCAAAAATTCGAGTTTCGAAATACTTAAAGAATTTTGAAACATTAGAAAATTCTGAGTAGCTTGAAAATTTTGATAATTTGAATTTTGTTCATAACTTAATAAACCCAAAAATTCCAGAAATTTTTGATATATTCTCCTCCGCCCC
>JAPYZK010003222.1:0-12397 GCA_030522785.1 Platygaster equestris | reverse complement strand
TTGATGGTCGAAAGGGTCGAAAGAGCCGATTCTCATCGAGTTATCTCGCACCGTCTGGGCGGGACATTTTACATAGTGCGCGCTCTCCGCCGTGAAAACTGGATATTATGGTTTTGTTGTCGTCGGCGTTTTGAGTACTCGGCTTTGAATTTCGAAATTGGTTAAATTTGTGTTCAAAATTCAAAAAGAACAATGAGTTCTTCGAAAAGAAAAGCGGATACGCAAGTTCCTGCTGAAGAAAGTGATGTACTTTCGATCCGGCCATTGGGAGCCGGACAAGAAGTCGGAAGGCATGATGACAATTTTATTTTTTTAAATTATTTTCACTTATTTTATTTATCATTTTAACAACTTGAAATCAGTGATGGCATGTGCTGTTCTTACGAACTCTTGCCAACATTAACAATGACAACGAAAACTTCGAATTGGCGAAATAGTAATTTGTGTTTGCCCACAAGTGTCGAAAACTTTTTCCCACCTGTGGTACTTGTATTGTCGAGTTACATAAATAATTGTAAGTCATATGAATATAATTGATAATTGAGGGTGATACAGTTATTTTGAAAAAAGTATATGTATTCCACAATGTTGCCGCTTTGAATTTAGAATTTATTCAAATTATGATTTCAGATCATGCATAATACTGGAATTCAAAGGGAAGAAAATAATGCTCGATTGCGGAATTCATCCAGGATTAACAGGAATGGACGCTTTGCCCTTCCTCGATTTAATCGAATCGGATGAAATCGACTTGCTTCTCATATCTCAGTAATTTCATTCAACTCATTACTTGTTTGGACTTGTCTACCATTTTTTCACAAAAAATTCTCTAAAGTTGTTGAAAATTTAATTTGCTACTAAACCCGTTAATATACAAAGAATGTAAAATTTCTTTTCCATCAATTAGATTTCAATGCTATATTAGTGTTACCAAAAATTTGCAGAACAAAAATTGACATAAGTTTTTGTTGTGTATTCTAATAAATGAGGTATAACAAATATTTGAAACAATTTTACAGTTTCCACTTGGACCATTGTGGAGCACTTCCTTACTTTTTATTAAGAACTCACTTCAAAGGGCGATGTTTCATGACTCACGCGACAAAAGCTATTTACAGGTAAAATAACAATCAACGTTACTTGCTCGAGTGATGAAAATATTGTAAAATTAATCTTGTGTAATACTTCACTTTTTTTCAGGTGGCTTCTTTCTGATTACATAAAAGTCAGTAACTTTGCGACGGACCAAATGCTTTATACAGAAAATGATCTTGAAGCTTCGATGGAAAAAATTGAAACTCTCAATTTCCACGAAGAAAAAGATGTGTTTGGGATTAAATTCTGGGCCTACAATGCGGGCCATGTATTGGGCGCTGCAATGTTCATGATTGAAATTGCTGGTGTCAAAGTGAGTCCTAAAAAGTACTCAAAATGAGTAATTTTTTTTTTATAATCGTGCTCAAATGCCTGAGACGCAGACAAGTTCGAACAATTGAATGTAGAAGATAATTTCATTACTTATGGTAACAAAATGTGTAGATAAAGAAAAGAAGGCTAAATAATGAAGATTGCAAATGAATGCGTAGATACTGTATACCGGAGACTTCAGCCGGCAAGAAGACCGTCATTTAATGGCCGCCGAGATCCCGAACGTCCGGCCGGACATCCTCATAATCGAGTCGACCTACGGCACTCACATCCACGAGAAACGCGAGGACCGCGAGAGCCGTTTTACCGGGCTGGTCCACGAAATCGTGAACCGCGGAGGGCGCTGCCTAATACCCGTCTTCGCCCTCGGCAGGGCCCAGGAACTTTTGCTCATCCTGGACGAGTACTGGTCCCTACACCCCGAGCTCCACGAGATACCCATTTACTACGCTTCCTCGCTCGCCAAAAAGTGCATGGCCGTCTACCAGACCTACATTAACGCCATGAACGACAAAATACGTCGCCAAATCGCCGTCAACAATCCCTTCGTTTTCAAGCACATTTCGAATCTAAAAAGTATCGAACAGTTCGACGACATCGGGCCGTGCGTCATAATGGCCTCGCCAGGGATGATGCAGAGTGGCCTCTCGAGGGAGCTCTTCGAGGGCTGGTGCACGGACTCCAAAAATGGCGTCATCATCGCGGGTTATTGCGTCGAGGTCTCAGTTGCCTCCCTTTTTCTCAAATATACCATTTTCAACAAGTTCGTGTCCGACAGTATCGTCGAGTCGATTTGAGTTTTTGTGGAAAACCTTATATTTCTATAATGGATGACGATGTTAAGAAAAAGTTGGAAGCGACTCTACAAGATCTTAAATGTTATCACTTGGCTGAAATACATTGAAAGTTGCTTGCAATCGTAGGGAACGCTGGCGAAGACGATACTCTCGGAGCCTGAGGAGGTAACCACGATGTCCGGGCAGAGGTTGCCCCTGAAGATGTCGGTGGATTACATAAGCTTTTCGGCGCACACGGATTACCAGCAGACGTCCGAGTTCGTGAGGGCCTTGAAGCCGCCGCACGTGGTGCTCGTGCACGGGGAGCAGAACGAGATGGGGAGGTTGAAAGCCGCGCTGCAGAGGGAGTACGAGGACGACCCGACGACGCGCATGGAGATTCACAACCCCAAGAATACCGTCGCCGTGGAGCTGACCTTCCAGGGGGAAAAGACGGCCAAGGTCAGCCCTCATTCGACGTATCGAATTTCCACTTACGAACTCACTTTTTCGTTTCTCAGTGTTGCACTTTTTCAACTTGTCTTTCTCTTTTCCATCCATGCCCAAATTTTGAATTTGTATTGGAATTAAAATCGTGTCGTAAACTCGATCAACATAAACTCTTAAAGTTTCAATCAATGTGCATAGTATTAATGTCGAATTTTTATTGCAACTTTTATTTATCAATGGTATAATCGAGACTTGAAATTTTAGATTCTCCGATTCATTAGACTTTTAACGAGCGAAATAATGTGTGTTTTCGTGTTCCCTGAAAATGTCCTTGTTATTTTTCGATTAATTCAAGATAATGCAAAATGTTGAACAAGTCAACTTGGAAAAAGCGTGTTTTTTTAAGATGGCTTATTCCATTGGCAGGTAATGGGGAAGCTGGCCATGGAAGCCCCTGAGCCAGGCAAGAGCATCTCCGGAATCCTGGTGAAGCGCAACTTCAATTACCTCCTCCTGGAACCGTCCGATCTGTCCAAGTACACGGACGTGAGCATGTCCCAGATCGTACAGCGCCAGACGTACAACTTTTCCGGGAGCGTGGCTGTCTTAAAGCACCTCCTCACCCAGATAGCGGGCATTTGCGAGGTGCGGGATAAAAAGCTTCGAGTTTTCAAGAGCATCGACCTCACCATCGAGGACGTGAAAAACGGCAGTGGCAAGCTCGTGACCATGGAGTGGGTTGGCACCCCGGTCAACGACATGTACGCCGATTCCGTGCTGACCGTCCTGCTGCAGGCCGACATGATGGACGACAATGTCCACAAAATGAATACCGCCCCCACGAAAATGGATCGCATGCACTTCAAGGAATGTCTCATAGAAATGCTCCAGGAGATGTTTGGCGAGGACTCGGTTCCCAAGATTTTCAAGGGCGAAAAATTGTACGTCACCAGCGATGGGAAAAAGGCGCATATCAACTTGACCAATTTGGAAGTCACTTGCGAGGAGGACGAGGTCTTGAGGCAGATCGTGCAAACCGCTGTCAGCAAGTTGCACCAGAGCTTGGCCCCACCTTCCGAGACTGTATGAACAAGTTTTTTTTTTTCCTCTCATTTCCTCGGATTGTTTGGTTCCATACAAAGAGTTCGTCCACGCAGGCCAGAACTGGTGTTTTCGATACTGTTAGGTTTTAGAATCTATTCTGAGAAGAGAAACACGTGTATATATTTCGTGGATGATTTTTTTTATTGCTATTCTTCAGTTTCGGGAATATTTTGGAGACATTTTGTGTAAACGCAACAGACAAGAGTTGAGTTATGCAAGTAAATCCATTTCTTAATGTGAAAAAGAAACAGCGTCTTTTTATTTTGATGCACACTTATACAACCTTAGTGCTCTTACAAAGTAAATATAATTTGTTTTCTTGTTCTCCTACATCACTGACTCCACTAGCTCCACCACACATTTCGTATCATTTATCCGTAGGGTCAGCAGGTTCAAAAGTGTAATGCACTACTCCGGGCATGGGAAATTGTTTCTCCGTCTGAAAAAAGGACCCAAAACTTGAATTCAGCAAAAACGATAGAAAATGGAATATCTGATAACTTGTTCAACTTTTTACAAAACAGCTGTCAACAAGTCAAAAACTGTTGACGCTGTTTTTTGTGGGTGGTTATTGGTGACTTGTAAAAGCTTTATTTTGAGTATGTTTACCGTAGGCATGACAAAAACAATGTCCCGTGAAAGATAAAAGGTCAGACCGAATGCTCCAAAGATGGAACACATGACAATAAAAGTGGTTAAATCAGAAAATCGCTGCCTTCCTCCAAGCGCAATTTTATCTTCTGTCATTATTTCGTAATGGGCGTGCACCTGAAAAATAGCCAAGCATTAGTAAATTTGGCAAAAATAATTAGTCGTGTTATTATGTAGTTACAATTTTACCGGTTCGCCGAAATTCCTTTTCCATCTTGGATGATCATAGGGATAATAGGGGTCTTTTACAGCGCTTCCGATATCAGGGAGCTTGGGGTAGTCCCCGTGACCCCATCCATCATCTGGGTAAGGTTGATATTCTTTGGGGTGAATTCCATATTTCTCTGCAGCTTTTTTGCGCTCTTCTGGAGTTATTGGGTACTGGCCCGGCATGAAATCCCGATTCCAGTCTGTAATACATTATCATCATCAAATCAATGAAGATTAAACAATGGCAAACAATTTTCATACATTTCAGAATACTTAATTTTATGACCTACAATGTTTTACCACTAAATAATGATAATAATAATAATCAATACATTATTTCTCATCGATTACACATTAGCTGTTAAAACGCCTTCAACATTCAATCATTCTTGTCAATTCAATGAAATGCGGAACAGCAATGAATATAATATATAATATTCTTCAGAGATTTGTCATTTCTTACATCAGAGTAAACAAACCAGAAAACGCATTAAAAAATAAGAGATCATCTTACGTCCAGCTCCGCGGACAAGAGCGAATTGAGCGCCATTTTTCGACGTCAAACGTGCCGCGAATTTCGCGACGTTTATCAAAGACGACATATTTTTCTTCGGAAAGAAAATACTCAAAAAATTTATGACATTCCTACAGATGTTTTTCTCCGAAAACAGTCAAGGTTAGGTTAGGTGTATATAAAGATACAATATCGATATATCGATAGGTGAAGGCATTAATAGAAATCGATTACTGTACACACACTCATTTTATTGTGTTGTTAAAATTGTTGACAATTTTCGATCGAGCGTCCTAACCAGTCCTAACAATAAAAAAAAGGCCGTGAAAAAAGTACAGAAAGGCAGGGATTATTATTTGGTTGTGAAAGAAAGGAAAAGTAGGTGAATAATGGAGGAAGAGCAGCAGCAGCAGAAGAATTGCGAAATGGAAGTGGACGAGAACGTGGGGGTGGCAGACGCGCCGATGGAGGTGTCCCACGGCGTGCCGGAGTTGCCGGAGGTCGTGCAAGCGGACGTTGAAAAAGAGATGATCGTCGGGGTCGCTGGAACGAGTCAGGGTGGATCAGCCAGTGGTCCAGGAACATCGGGAAGCAGCACAAGCACCGCCCGGGTCATGGCATCTTCGGGCACTGTCGGCTCCGTTTCCATAAGCCTTCACCCTCTCGTCATCATGAACGTCAGCGAGCACTGGACTCGACTTCGCGCCCAGGAAGGCTCCGATCAATTGGGTACCAACAACGACAACTTTCAATCACTTGTTTACTATTGTTTTCTGTATTTAATATATGATTTCTTGAATAAAAAAATGCTAACTATACTCGAAATTTGCAGTGTACGGAGCATTGATTGGTAAACAAAAAGGCCGTAACATCGAAATAATGAACTCCTTCGAGCTTCTTTTCGCCTGCATCGACAACGACGACGTTATTATCGACAAAGATTATTACAACACAAAGGAGCAACAGTTCAAGCAAGTTTTCAGCGAAATGGACTTTTTGGGCTGGTACACTATAGGCGACGTCCCAAATGAAAAAGATATCCGAGTTCACAAACAAATCTGCGAAATCAACGAAAGCCCCGTGTTGCTCAAACTGAATCCGCGCTCTAAAAACACAGATGTATATCCCTTTATTTTTTTTTTTTTCAATGCGTACTTTTATAGGAATTAACTCTGTACACATGTTTTTGTTTCATTGACTCATCACAACTTTTTGCTGGCCAGCAAAGTTGTTCCAACAAAATGTGTATGCTAAAATTTACATTCAAGATCAAAATAAAAAACTCCAGCTGGTTAAAAAATTATAAATTTTAATATGTGAAATATGTTGAAGAATGATGAATTTCATCAGGCTATGAATTATAATAAAAAAGTTGATTACATTAAGGGGCTTTTGAGTAGTGTTTAGGCTTTAAAATTTCAAAACTGTTGCATTCATTTATTGCATGAATGTTTTATTTTCAGCAATTACCTGTTTCAATGTATGAATCTGTAATTGATCTTGTGAATGGAGAAGCCACAATGTTGTTCGTGCCTTTGACATACACATTGGCGACTGAAGAAGCTGAAAGAATTGGAGTTGATCATGTTGCACGAATGTGTAATAGTGACCAAGGAGAAAGTTCTTTAGGTAATTTTTCCATTAAGTCTAACAAAATATATAATTTGTGTTCATTCAGAATACCTTCTTTAAAGTTTCAGATAATTGTCTGTATTGTACATATATCTCAATTTTATTGTCGTGTTTTAATCTACAAAAATACAGGGCTGTTTCAGTTCCTATAAAAATCATTTGTAATAATATCATACTTAATTGAAATTATGTTTTTAATAATAATTGTTAAGTAATGTGTAATTTGTTTTTCAGTGGCCGAACATTTGATAGCACAGCACAGTGCCATAAAAATGCTACATTCTCGAGTAAAATTAATTTTGAAATACGTGGAAGCGGTGGAAAAAGGGCAACTCGAAGGCAACCATGAAGTTCTGCGAGCGGCTTGTTCACTGAGTCATCGCTTACCAGTTCTGAACAGTTCCAAATTCAAGTCTGATTTCTACAATGTAATTTCTACTATGATTATTTACGTGAAACTATTTTTTTCTATTCAAGTTTGATAATATGAAAATTTCAGTTGTTATGAATTAATGTGAGTGGATTTTCTAAGGGAAATTCTAAGATATCAGCATTTTATTTCATTGAGCGTTTTTGCTTTATTACTTTCAAATGTAAATAGGTAAGACATATTTAATGGAAACATTTTGTTTTTCAGCAATGCAATGACTTTGGTCTCATGACCTACCTTGGGATTATTACAAAGGGTTGCAACGACACTAACCAATTCGTCAACAAATTCAACATGTTATACGAGAGGCCAGGAGTGTCTCGTCGACTCAGAAGTTTATTTTTTTAAGCGTTGTGATTACAGGGGTACATTTTTTTCATGTATTTTATAAGTGCTGTTTTACATAATAGGAAAGTTTATTGTCGCAAGTGCATTCGAACTATGCTCTGTAGAATATTCAGTTGTGTACAAAGTTCATAATGATTAATCTTGGTTCAATGCAGTTTGCAAGTATAAAGTAACATTTTTCAGAAAAATATTCTTTGGTAGTTTCTATTAATTATTCGTACGCACAATTGAATGACTGAATGACATTTTGGTAACATGAAAACTTGACTGTTGAACATTTTATATTTCATGGAAGTATTGAATACATTGTTAGATACTAGATAGATTCCAAGTTTCTGTGAAAAAACAAAAACTGGTGACATTGACTGCAAGTATATCATTCTCATTAAAATGTAAATGATAAAACAATTGGCTAAGTTCAGTCTGAAAAGTGGTGATTTGACAGTTGATGTATAGATTTCGGGTTTGAGGGAAAATAGGAAAAATGGCCTCGCCAAAATTAAGGAAAAACATGAAAACTCTGAATTTGCCACCAACTCGAGTGAGGACGATCATGAAAATTGATCCCCAAGTCGAAAACATCGGAAAAGATGCCCTTCATTTGGTTACAAAATCAGCGGTGAACACTTTTTTGTTTCTTCATCCAATGCGAAAGATTTCACATATTTTATGAATGAAGATTTTCAAGTTCAAGCATTCAGAATTTTCAGATAATTTACCATTTTTCAAACTTGACGAATTTCATTTTTATAAACTCGCGAATTTTAACTATGAAAATGATAACCTGATAGTTTTCTAGGACTTTTCAAGTTGGAGGATTTTCCGTCCTCACGATGTTGAATTCAATTTTTTAATGATCGAAATTTACATATTATAACACTGACTATTTTTCTAGAAAAAAACATCCAAAAAATTGTTGGAAAATTTATTTTCCTGTGTTTTGTTGCTTTTCAGGAATTGTTTGTAAAACACCTCGCACGAAAAACTTGTTGTCTCAACCCTCGAAAAGTAGAATACTGCAATTTGGCTGAAATTGCTCGAACTGAAAAGAACCTTGATTTTTTGAAAAAGTATGTCCCGAAAAAAATCCGAGTTGGAGATTTCAAGAAATTGATGCTAGAAAAAGAAGCGGATTCGGAAAATGATGAATGGGATTGGGAAGAAAATGTTTTCCAGTTTTCCGACGAAGAAGATCAAGTTGAAAACGTTTCCTCCGCTGTTGACGATATTTCCCAAACAGCAACAGCTGTGGAATCCAAAGTTTCATCGATTCCAGAATCATCAAATACAATAGCCATTTGTTAATTATTTCTGACGGTGATCAGTTTGTTCATTAACGTCGCTGTTAGTTGAAAAATGTTGAACATATTGTTCTTGAAATACAGGAAAAAAGTTTCTATCATTTTGGATGTTATTTTCATTTATAATGACCGAACAGTTTTTTTGGAGAGAATTTTCAAACTAGGAACAATTGAAAATGTTGAAAAATGAATTTCGAAATCAGCAATAATTTGTAAATGTCGAGTCATCAGAATGATAAATAGTTGAAGATGCAATAAAAATTTTCTATTTTTCGTGCAAAAAGTTGAGACAATAGTGGATGTTGCTTAAACTGTCGGGAGTTGATAACGAACGTGTTTTTTAGCGTGGGGCCCTACAGCCGATGTGTACGGCAATGTTATGGTGCGCAGCCATATTGCTGGTGCGCGCGCGCGCCAGTACCGGTGTACTCAGGCACACCGTACATGTATTTAGCATTAGTGAATGCGTAAGCGTAATATTCGCAATGTGTATATCTCTGTGTTTCCTGCAGCTTAGAAATAATTTGGCGTGTGCGCGAAACGAGTAGAAAACAGACAAAAAAAGTGAAAAACCGAGCGAACGTCGCACGTGACGATTTGTGACAGGCGTTCCCCGCCGCGAGTGATATTTTCCGAGTGTTTCCCTGAAAGAAAAGTGACGTGTTTTCGCCGGGAAAAACGCCGCGTTCTGCCACCTCGGATTTATTGGAATTTATCGTCATCGCCGAATCATCGTCCCATCGTCGTCGTCATGGGCAACGTACATACCTGCGGCCCAAATGAAGCTCTCGTCGTTTCAGGTCATCATTTATAATTGATTGATACATTTGTTTTCCATCTCGCTTTCGCTTTTACGCGCGCCCGCTTTCTGTCCTTGTTTCGCGCGCGACCGACGCCGCCCGCCCGTGACGTGTGCGTGTAAATAAACATACGAAATAATTGAATGGCGATTCTCTCCTATGTAATAACAACTGCTCTATTTTGCCCATGCTGGTTTCAAGCGTTTTGTGTGTCACTAGTTTTTGGGTCTTTTTCGCCGAGACAATGTGATTATTTCCTCGGCGAATCGTACATAGCCTAAAAATTTAAACAAGCCATACACAGTATAGTAGTAATAATGTCTTCACCCTATAGCCAGTTGAGGGCGACGTTTTCTCGTCGCTCGCTTTTTGGGGAGATGGAAAATTCACTAACAAATCCAAATTTTCAATTTTGAGAAATACCTTAAACTTTACGAATATTTTAAAAAACTCAAATTTTTTAAATTTTACAAGCAACTTAAAATACTATGAATTTCCGAACAATTTCTAACTCAATGAATTCCACAAAAATTTAGAGTTCATATCATTTTCTAGTACATCAAAATTTTAGAATGTTTCCAAAAAATTATAATTTTGGAACTAAAATAAAAAAATACAATTTTAAAATCTTTCTGAAAACTTATGATTTTTCGATTAAAAAAAAAAATTGATAATAATTTCGAGTAACTTTTTACATGCAGATAAAACATTGCAACAAGTTGCATGCCAAAAGTGTTTCCTGTGTTCCAGAAAATATTTTCAGTCGAGAAATTTGAGGAACTCTACTGAAAAGCAGTAAAAATTTCCAGAAATAAATTCTAAATCAAACTAAACATGTGAATAGGATACTGATTTTCTCATAATTCTGGAAATCCTGAAATGTAAAAGAATTTCTGAAAATTGAAGAACACTCTGTTGCATACAATTATCAATCAATTTTGTACTTATAATTCGCGTAATTTTTTATAAAATGAAATGAACTGCGTTTGTGGATAAACTAGAGATTGCAGTTGTTCAACATTAAAACTTGTAACGCATTCATCGTCAAGTTTAAACCAACTTTTGTCTGAATTCATTGCAATTACATATTTATGACCACTATCAGAAATTCCGGAGTGAATAACGACAGCGTACAATTGATATGGCACGTTCACGCATTTCTCTGAATTTGTTTGCGGTAGAACAATCATTTCACTGCACAAGACATTATGGTCCAATTTTATGTTTCGCTGACTTTCACGGTCATACAAAAAATGTTTGATTGTCACAATGAGATGTTGAGGAGCTTGTGATACTTCGACTTTTCTTGCAGCATCGCTATAATCCAGGTAAGATTGGCATAAATATCGATTAACAGGTCCCCTTAACACTTCGTCTCGCAGGTTTTCGAAAATGAGGGTTTGCACAGATATTATAGGATTTTCAAGAATATCGTTTGAGAAACTCAATTGAAAATCATAAAATTCTTCCATCATTGAAAATACGTCGTCGCAAGAGAAGCATCGATGAGTAGTCCTCGAAATTCCACTAAACAAACGTTTGACTGTACTTTATGTTCCTTCCGATTCAAGCTCTGATTGAGTAACAAGTTTGTTTTGGAGCATATCGGGCCATCATTGAATTCAAAGTTTCGTTTCCTTGAGTAGAAGCAGCAGAGCTTATTTTTTCCGAATTCCTGGCGTACTTTGAAAATAATTCTGAGAGTTGAGAGAAAAGCGCGGCAAGTGTGTGTTGTTTGAGCACCACGGTCCGCAATTTTCGTGTCTTCCAAAAATATGATCAGGAATTTCTTGTAGAACTTTCGCTAAATCGTTGGGTTTGTTCTTGTTTTGAGCGACAGCGTACGAAAATAGTTTTTTCACATGTTTGGATACCGCAGAAGATCGGGCTTCTTTGTAATTTGCAGTCAATGCTCGCAATTCTTTACCAAAATTTTTTCCTATATGATTCGAGTCCGAAAGTTTGAAGAGTGTCTCAGTTCTTCCTTTCCTTACTGCTGAAATCGTCGAGCTGTCATCATCACCGATCAAAATTCCGACTGAAAGACCTTGCTGCTTCAATATGTCACTGCTGTTAACAAGTTAGACAGCCAAATCCGCTTCCATGGCCTTGGCACTTCCCTCGAAGTTGAGGCGACAGTCATGATCTCCCTTTGGGTGACCATACATGCACTTTTTGCACTTTCTGTTTCTGCTTCCATAGTCTAACAATTTTCCGGACTCTGTTCCTCTGATAGCACCTTGACCTTGAATGTTTAAAAAATTTAAAAAATTTTAAGAAATTTTAATTATTCGATCATTTCAAAAGTTTTCAGAATTTCGAAAATGTTGCCCTTTTTGAAAACTTCAGAATTTTCACTGCTTTGTAAAATTTTCGAATATATGGGAATTCTTGAAGTTTTGTGAATTTTGAATATTTTCATGATTATGAAATTTTTTATATATTCGAGAAATTTAGATAATTTTGATTTTCTCGAAAATTTCGATAATTTTTCAAGTTTCAAAAATTTCAACGATTTAAAAAACTTTTAGAATTGAAAAAAAAATTATTAAATAATTTTCATAAAAATATTACATATATAATATTATTGTATAGGAATTATAAAAATCCTTAAAGTTTTGATACTTATCAAAATATATAGAATTTTGTATATTTTCGATTTTTTGGACGTGCATCCTAGTTTTGGAAATTATAAATATTTTTAGAATACTGTAATTTTTGTAACGCCCGGGAGGGGGGGGGGGGGGGGGGGG
>JAPYZK010003221.1:0-12399 GCA_030522785.1 Platygaster equestris | reverse complement strand
GAAAACGTTCAAAATTTCCACAATTTTTAAACATATGAAGAATTTTGAAGAGTATGGATCTTTTAAAAATTTTTGAACTTTCGAGAATTTTAAATATTCCGATTATACTGAAATTTTAAGTGTTTAAAAAATTTAGAGAATTTAGGAAATTATGAAATTCCTGACTTATGAGAATTTCGATAATTTCCAAAGTTTTCGAAAAATTTAATATTTTTACTATTGTAAAATTTCGCAATTCTTACGGATTTCGTAAATTTCAAGAATTTCGAAAATCTTAAGAATTTTTAAATCCACGAAAATATTGAATAGAATTCCCACATTATCGAGAAATTCAAAAATTCGGAAAATCATGGAAATTTTTGATGATTTCGAGCATTTTGACAATATAGATAACCTTCAAATATCCGAAAAATTTAAGTGTGTACAAAGTTGGGATAATTTCAAATATTTTGACTAATATTCTGAAATTTACAAAACCATCATAAGAATTTAAAAATCTTGAATATTTCGAAAAAGTTTTCTCTGAGTATATAAGAATTTTCAACATTCCAAAGATTTTATAAATTTCGAACATTTTGTATATTTCAAACATTCTCAGAGGGAAGAGGGTCAAGGAACATCTCCTTGTTTTTCGTTCTTACTATCTGGATGACCCTAGTCCTACTTTCATACATTTTTTTAAATTGTACGAAATGCCCCATTTTTTGGACTCTATACGGACGAAAGTTGTGTGGAATTTTCATATTCGATCTTTTTGATCACAAAATGAATAATATTTTATGTACGAAATGCTGATTCGAATTGAAAAGGCGACGACGGGTTATTTACTTGAAGGTGGAATAAATTCTTCTCTCTCGGTGCAATTTTTCCATTTTGGCAAATGGACGTACCTTTGCCGGAGTCGAATATATCAGTGACATAAATTTTCCAGTGGTGTTCCGTGAAATCGACAGGGTGTGACTTTTGTTTATTAACGTGGTGCAGATCGGCATAAATTATCGTGTCCGCCGTGTCTTCGCCGGCTTGGCCACCAAGCCATCGGAACCACACTGTCCCACCTATCGGCCCGTGAAAACGGGCTTCAGCGAGCTTCTCTGCATTACGGTCCAAAACCTATTTTTCATTTTGATCAATGACGATGAGAGTGGCAACGAAATTGTTTATGCTGGTTTTAGAATTGAGGGTTTGAAAGTTAGGAGGGTCTAGGGGAGTTTAGGGAGTTCGTGAAGAATTTGTGGGGAAGGAAGGGAATCGATGGATTTTCGGGATTGTTGGTTTTGGAATTAGGGGTGTTTAGGGAAATTTAGGGAATTTTCGAAGAATTTGTGTAGTAAGAGAGGAATCGAGAGATTTTTGGAATTGCTGGTTTTGGAATTGAGGATTCGAGAATTAGGGGTGTTTAGGGGAATTTAGGGAATTTTTAAAGGATTTGTGAAAAAGGAGAGGAATCGAAGGATTTTGGGGATTTTTAGAATATCGAGGAATTTTCGAAAAATTTGGTGGAATTGGATTTTTAGGGTATTTTTTTCCGACGTGATTTTTTAGTTTAATTGTGGAGTCTGGATAATTTACTTTTTTTTGTATATTTGGAATCCAACATTTGAGTGATTGTCAAAGTTATGAGAATTTCATAAATTGACAGAATATTCAAAATTTAGGTGAATGTTTAGTTTTGTGAACTTTGATGATATTTTTCGAAAATTGGGAGAGTTTTACTATTTTAACTGTGAAGTCTGGAAATTTAACTTGTTTTTTGAAACCTATTTTTCATTTTGTTCAATGACGATGAGAGCATCAACGAAGTTCTTCATGCTGGTTTCGGAATTGATGATTTGGGAGTTAGGGATGTCTAGGGGAATTTAGGGAATTTTTCAAGAATTTGTGGAAAAGGAGAGGAATCGAAGGATTTTGGGGATTTTTAGAATATCGAGATATTTTCGGAAAATTCGGTGGAATTGGATTTTTAGGGGAGTTTTTGTCGACGCGATTCTTTAGTTCAATTATTGTGGAGTCTGGAAAATTTACTCTTTTTTGTATATTTGGAATCGAAAATTTGAGTGATTGTCAAAGTTATGAGAATTCTATAAATTCACAGTATATTCAAAATTTACGTAAATGTATAGTTTTCGTGAACTTCGATGATATTTTTCGATAATTAGGAGGGTTTTGGCATTTTAACTGTGGAGTCTGGAAAATTTACTCATTTTTTGAATATTTGGAATCTAAAACTTGTGTGATTTTCGGGATTATGAAAATTCTGTAAATTGACAAAATATTATAAATTCGGGTTAATAGATGGTTTCAGTGAATTTTGATATTTTCGAAAAATTAGAAAAGTTTCTATTTTTCAACTGTGGAGTCTGAGAAATTCACTTCTTATCAAAATATTTCAAATCCAAAATTTGTGTGATTTTCGGAATTATGATAATTCCATAAATCTACAAAATATCACAAATTTCGGCGAATGAATAATTATTGTGAATTTTGATAACAATGTGCGAAAATCGAAAAGGTTTCATTATTCTTTAAAAATGATCTTTTTTTGGGAAATTTACGAAATATTTTATGCTCGAATTTTTATTTTATGCTTAATGATTCGAATTTTTTTTTTTTTCAAAATCAAAATTCTCACGGAACACTGACTATTTTTTAACATTTTTTATAATTTACAAAATGAAGTCCGATTTCAGCACTTTTATATTCATCTTCAATTTTTTGCACATGAATGTTCAAGATGTGTCAAATTTCAGAGAAATTTCAAAACGCTCAGAAATTTGGGTATCTTCCAGTCTCAAGGAAAATAAGTATTTCCAAAAGAAATTGAAGAAAAATGACGAAAACGGCAGGAAATTCGTGGAAATTTGAATCTTGGTGAATTTCATGCTGACACAATTTATTATTTTAATCGTGGTGCAAGGAAAATTATTTTGTTTCGAATTATTCGGGATTATTCATAATTTGGATGATTCACACGATTCCGAGAATTTTTGGAATCTACTGAACATGAAAATTTTGGGTATCTGTTTAGTTATCGTGAATTTTAATTCAATTTAGGGAAAAATCTCGGTATCCCTGAAATTGCGAAAATTAGAAAAATTTCTTTATCCGATTTCAATATTTTTTCAAAAAGTTTCGAGAAGAATGAAAATTTAACTCTAAGAAAATGAAAAATCCTTGTCTCTCCACAAAATAAAGATCTGAGACATCGATTATTTTTCTGAATTTTGTATACTTCGATTCCAGCAATTTCGTTTTTCTTCTTGAACTCTCCACACAGATATTTCAAATTTTACATAACTTCGTGAAATGTCATAATTTCAAAAATGTTCCAAACTCAATGAAAAAACAAACATTTCTCGAATTCGAAAATAATCACTTAAATATCAACAAATTTTTCGAAACTGTAATTCTGCATTCGATTTCTCGATCTTTAAAAATAAATTCTTCAACATCTCCCAAATCTAAAATTCGATAACATCCGAAATTATCAAGACTCTGAAAAAAGGTTAAAATTTTCGGAAAATCCACGATATTTACAGTAATTGACGCGCAAATCGTTTTGGAGCTGTACGTATCCTTCAACAGCAATCCTTTACCCCAGAGCCCGTTTTCTCCCGCGATATTCAAACTTGGAACTTCGATTGCACCAGTTTCATTTCCTGGCATTAACAACGGCCCCAAATGCTCGGTCAAATCAATAACACTGCAATCAACGGTTACTGATAAATATTCATTCGTGTGTAACACAATTTCGTTGACAATTACTCGGCTACCACGCAAATCGATAATAATCATCCCGGGAATTTCCCGTAAATTCCCGAGTTTGCAAAATGCAACTCAAAAGCGCAACTGGACAAATATAATGTCTTATAGAAATTATTATTAGATTTTAGATGCATTTTGTTGAAGTGAGTGTCTTTGCGAGATAGAAGAATTTTGATTGTCATCATCGGATTCGAAAATTCAATGCTTTTTTAATGATTCGATGGGATGAATGAAAATAATTATTTCGCATCGTTTTGAGTAATAACCAAGAACTAAACTTGGATTCGAGTGTAATTAAGTAACTTTTTTTAATTTTTATAATTCCAAAAAAAATTAGATTAATAATCCAAATTTTTCATTCTTCTTTTTTTGCACCAAATCGATGTTTTCGATTTTTAAAATTTTGGCTTTCATTCAACGAACTCGAAGTTACATGGATGTTGAAAATTTTTTAAACCTCCCCCCCCCCCCCCTCAAAATTTACCACGTAACTGTAGAATTGCGCTGAAGACAACGAAATTCGCTTAAATGAAATGAAATTAATGAAAATGCAATTTGGTCGGTACAAATCGAATCGAAGGAAACCGAGTAGATCGAATTATGAT
This sequence comes from Platygaster equestris, assembly GCA_030522785.1. Classification (NCBI taxonomy): domain Eukaryota; kingdom Metazoa; phylum Arthropoda; class Insecta; order Hymenoptera; family Platygastridae; genus Platygaster; species Platygaster equestris. The sequence goes on along the minus strand of JAPYZK010003221.1, from coordinate 8,029 downwards.
TACTTTTCTCCTAAATGCTGTTCGTCGCAGCGATTATCAATAACCGTGTAATCCACTGGAAATTTCGTGATTGACCAAAGCCACTGTTGATCAGGGTACTGTAGAGTTGTTTGCAAAGCGAAGCGTATTCGTACACCGCCTTCTATTCCCGGCTCGAATCGAATTTCCCCGTGAAGTCCGCCGGAGGATATATACGCTCCGAGTCGGAGTGCATTTCCTGTCCTTGCTAGGTTCACAATTTGCGTAACGTTTCATTAGGAGCGTTCAATATTGATCGTTTGTGACGATTTCGTTGTTTCGTAAGTTTCGAATATATTTAGTGATTATTTTGAGATGATTGAGAGTTGTATGGAAAATTTTGGGGGTCCTGAGAGTTTTCATTAAGTGTCTGGGAGTGTTTTGCATTTTGGTTATTGGAATTCGATTTGGGAATTTTATGGAATTTATGGAGTTTGATTGATTGGGAGGTTTTGGGGGATTTTTGGTCGATTTTGGAACAAGATAGATTGTTAAAAAACGTGCTAAAAACGCGATTTTGGCGACTGAAACTTGGCATAGAAAATTCGTAAAATTATTTAATTCGTGAATTTTGGTTTTACGTTAATATTTTTGTTTGATTCTGAAAAAAGATGAATTGTAATTGATTGTCTATCTGGAAAAAACGGACTTGTAACGCGATTCTGATCTTCAAAAATAATTGAATAAATTATTCATAAAATTTAGTTGATAGGGAAAATTCCAGAATTCGTGTGTTTCGATTATTCTGGCTTTTCGTAGAAATCAGAATAAATCCAACGTCATCCTGAAAAATTGTCAAAATTTTACAAAATTCTACGAAATTTGTTTCAATTCCAGAATTTTCGTTTATTTTTTCCAATTTACCGAAATTTTCCACTTTTGAGAAAAAATCTTGAAATGAACGGAAAAATATTCCCCAATTCAAAAAATTCAACCTCAGAATTTAACTTTCTGAAATTCTGGAAATTTCATTAGGTTGAGAATCCTGAAAATTTTGGGAATCTAAAAATTTCAAGAAATTTTGTGGCTTTTGGAAATTTTAGAAATTTAGACATTTTCAATATTTTCGAAATTTCGATAACTTTAGAAAGTTTTACAATTTTGGAAATTTTGATGATTTTAGAAATTGTGTACATTTCATAACCTTGAAATTTTGAAAAATTTCAGGGATTATTAAAATTTTGTAACTTTTATGAATTTTTGAAGATTTGAAAAAGAAATTTCGAAAATTACGTCAAGTTTGTACATTTATGAAATTCTGGATATTTTGTGAATTTTGAGATTCTCGAAAGTTTTGGGGATTTTGAGATTTATGGAAATTGTGTGAGTTCTGGGAATTCTAGAAATTTCTAAAATTTTAAACATTTTGAAAATGTCGATAACTTTGGAAAGTTTTACAAGTTTCAAAAACGTTTTTTAGCTGTCTAGTCTTGTTTATTTATTTATTTATTTATACACAGGTGTACCTCTTTACAATATTTTTAAAATTTCGATAACTTTATGAAGTTTTACAAGTTTGAAAGTTTTGATGATTTTAGAAATTTTGTACATTTTGGAACCTCGAAAATTTTGAAAATTTTAGGGGTTATCAAAATTTTGAAAATGAATTTTCGAAGATTTGAAGAACAAATTGTAAAAATTACGTAAAGTTTGTCTGTTTCTGAAATTCTGGAAATTTCATAAATTTCAAGGATCTTGAAATTTTTGGGAATTTTTCAATGTTTAGAAATTTTGTGAGTTTCGGAAATTTTGGAAATTTTGAAAAAATTGGAAAAATTCAAACATTTTCAAAATTTCGTCAACTTTGAAAAGTTTCACAAGTGATAAATGTGAGAATTCTAAAAATTCTGAATATGTTTCTCAATTCCAGAATTTCCGTTAATTTTCCCAATTTTTCGAAATTTTCCATCTCCGAAGAAAAATCTTGGAATGTACTAAAAAAATCTTTAATTCCAAAAAAATGATCTAAAAATTCAAATTTCATCCGAAAAACTTCCCTAAATAACAAATTTCTCTTTTCAAACAATCAACCAAACTCCTTGATTGGAACGTATCACAAAACGATTATCACTTCCCAGCGTGATCCAAATACTCCGTCCGTTTCAGTTGGTTAACCACAGTTCCAAATGATTCAAAATCAATATTTGCATACCGAAAAGCAATAGAATAATCCACCACATGGTCGATTCGCAGGCACACTTGTCACCCAACGTCTAAATTATTCCGTATTCCCGAACTTTGCATTATTCGATCGGACTAGCTTATGCTGATAGAAAAGCATACTGTGTAACACTGAAGATTCGTAGACACTTTCAAGGCGACTTGTTACTTTCTTTTTCTTCCGTGCAAGAGTAGTGGGAGCGAACAAGAACGATGACCTCGAGTCTTGGTGCATGGGAACATATCTCCCTCAAAATCAAGGTCAACTGCGTTCTGTCGTGGTATATTCACCAAGAATTGAATGTTTAAAGAAGCAAAAATGAAAATTGTAGTTTATTTGTACCATAAACTACCAAATAATCGAGTTATGAACAATTATGAAAATGTAGTGATTTTCACGACACTTTTTCTGAGTGTATTGTAAATTATCATTTTTAATTTTTTTTTTCGGGAATTTTGTAAATTTTGGAACTTCGGAAATTCTGAGAGTTTCAGGGATTATCAAAATTTTGGGAATTTTTGAATATTTTAAGAAGAAATTGTAAAAATAACGTAAAGTTTGTCTATTTCTAAAATTCTGGAAATTTCATAAATTTTAAGAACCTTGAAAATTATGGGAATTTTGAAAATTTCGGGAATTCATGGAATTTAAAATTTTTTGAAAACTTTGTGAATTATGATAATATTTAAAGTTTCATAAACGTTATAAATTATTTAAATTTCAATAACTTCTGAAAATTTTTACAAGTTTAAAAATTTTGTAAATTTTGGAACTTTGAAAATTCTGAAAATTTTAGGGATTATCAGAATTTCGGAAATTTTGGGAATTTTTGGATATTTGGAAAAGAAATTGTGAGAATAACGTAAATTTTGTATATTTCTGAAATTTTGGAAATTTCACAAAATTTTGAGAACCTTGAAAATTCGGGGAATTTTTGAAATTTCGGTAGTCCATGGAATTTAACAAATTTTGAAATGTTAGTGAATGTTGTAAATATTGAAAGTTTCGGAAACGTTAGAAATTTTGAAAATTTCAATAACTTCGTAGTTTTACAAGTTTGAGAATTTCCTAAAGTTTGGAATATTGAAAATTCTGGAAATTACATAAATTTTGGACATTTTTGTCAATTTTTGGATATTTGAAAATAAAATCGTGCAAATTTCACGAAGTTTGTACAATTCTGGAATTCTGGGAATTTCAAAAATTTAAGGAACCTTGAAAATTCTGGGAATTTTGAAAATTTCGGAAATTCATGGAATTTGAAAAATTTTGGAAAGTTTGTGAATTTTGAAAATATTTAAAGTTTCATAAACGTTATGAATTTTTGGGATTTCAAGAACTTTGGAAAGTTTTACATGTGTGAAAATTTTGTAAATTTTAAAACCTTGAAAATTCTGAAAATTACGGACATTTTAAATTTTTAGAACTTTTGTGAATTTTTGAATGTTTAAAAATGAAATCATGAAAATTCCATAAAGTTTGTGTATTTCTGAAATTCTGAAATTTCATAAATTTTAACAACCTTGTAAATTCTGCGCATGTTGAAAATTTCGGCAATTCGTGGAATTTCACAAATTTTGTAACATTTGTGAATTTTGGAAATAATTAAAATATTAGAAATGTCAAAAAGTTTTGAAATTTCAATAACTTTAGAAAATTTTACATATTTGAAAATTTTGGTGATTTGAAAACCTTTAAAATTCTGGAAATAACAGAAATTTTGAAAATTTTGGAACTTTTGTAAATTTTCGAATGTTTGAAAAAAAAAATCGTAGAAATTTCATAAAGTTCGTAAAATTCTGACATTCTGAAAATAACAAACATTTAAAGAACCTTGAAAATTCTATGAATTTTGAAAATTCAGGAATTCATGGAATTTAAAAAATTATGTAAAATTTGTAAATTTTGGGAATAATAAAAATATAAAATGTCCAAAATTTTTAAAATTCCAATAACTTTGGAAAGTTTTACAAGTTCGAAACTTTTGATAATTTTATTTTGGGAATTTTTTATTTTCTAAAAGTTTTAAGAATTTCAGAACCTTGAGAAATGTGAAAATTTCAGAAATTTGGAAAATTTTTTGAATGTTTAAAATGTTGCAAATTTGATAAATTTATTCTGGGAATTTTATATGGTTAGTAAATCTCGAAAATCCTGAAAATTTCAAAAATTACGAGAATCTTCAAAATTATGGGAATTTCGGAAATTTCAAGAACTTAGGAAATTCAAAAAATTTCCGAAAGTCCAAAAATTCAAGAACTTAAAATTCCAAATCATATAATCCAAAAAAATCAGCTTGCTACTCTTCATTTGTACAATAAACAGAAATTGCAACAACCCAAAGAATTACAAATTTACAAACGTAATCTTTATCATACTAATTAATTTAAATCGATAATCGACGCGGAAACTGAATACTCTGAAAATGATTTCATCAACAAGTCATTCCGAAAAAAATTGAAAAACGATCGGTCGATCGAGGCGCATTTCCCTTTGTCCGCATGAAAATACACTGAAATTGAATTCAATTCACACAATTTTCACGTTACAATGATTTCTGCGACATCTAATAAATTGTGAGTAAATTGGATTCCACTCGCTTCATTATGAAACATGTCAATAACCGTTTCAATGTTTTCCTTCGAAGCCCAAAGCGAAAAATGTCGATATAATTCGAATATTGCATCGCGAAACAGGTTTTAAGCGAGCATGAAGTTTTTTCAACGCTGTTAAACAACATTTTTAATCGTCTAGAGAAGTGAGAATTTCAATTACCATGGACGTGCACGAATTGCTTTAATTTTTGGAAAGAAATGAAACATTTTTCAGGAATTATGAAAATTAATAAAATTTCGATGAAAAAGTGAAATTTAGGAATTATAGAATTTTGGTAAATTTACGCAAATTCTCCCCAAGTATTACCAGAAATTTTGCAAATTCTGCACTCATCACTAAAATTTTTAGATTATTCATGAATAATTATTTTTGAAAATTGACCACATAAAAAAAATCTTGCGTATATCATATGTAAAATATTTTGGATAATTTCCTGAATGCCTCAAAAATTTATAGAATTTATAAAAATTCTACAAAAAGTAACATTCATGAATTATAGAATTTTGGTAAATTTATGGAAATTCTTCCGAATTATCAAATATTACCAAAAATTTCGAAAATTGTGCACTCATCACCGAACTTCAAACTATTCATGAATGATCATTTTTGAAAATTAATCACATGAAAAAAAAATCTTGCGTATATTGTATGTAAAATATGTTGGAAAATTTTCTGAATTACTCAAAAGTTGACAAAATTTATAATATTAATGGGAATTCGAAAAAAATTAAAATTTAGAAATTATAGAATTTTGGTAGATGTATGGAAATTTGCCCTAAGTACTAAATATTACCAGAAATTCTGAAAATTTTTCAAACACTACCGAATTTGCAAATTATTCATGAATTAATATTTCTCAAACTTAACCACATTAAAAAAAATCTTGCGTATATTATATATAAAATATTTTGGAAAATTTTCTGAATTTCTCAAAAATGTATAAAATGTATAAAAATGATAAAAAAAGCAAAATTCAAAAACGATAGAATTTCGGTAAATTTATGGAAATTCTGCTAGAGTATCAAATATTACTAGAAATTCCGAACATTTTTCAAACATTACCAAATTGTTAAATCATCCATGAATTGATATTTTTGAAAATTAACCGCGTTCAACAAAATTTGTGCCTATATTGTACGTAATTGAAATATTATGGAAAATTTTCTGAATTTTATCGAAATTTCGAGAAGATGGTTTGTATACGAAAATATTCCGAAACGAAACAAATTCACTGATATTCCCAAAAACACACGAATTAATGGTAAAATTGAGAAAAATCTCCCAAAGAATGACAAAAAGTAGTTTCCTTCGACTTATTTCCAAGTTTTACAGCAAAATAAATCGATTTCAACAAGTTGAAAAATTCAAACCAGTAAATTGATAAAAAATGTATGTTCAGTCATTTTTACACTCAATAATGAGTTTGTTCCAAAAAAAGAACTTTCCCGAATAATTTCCGACTTTTACGACAAAAGATCAATTTGGACAAGATTCAAAATTTTTAATCCGCTTTTCTGTAGAGTATATGAAGTTTGAATAAAAGATTCATTTGCTGAATCAATTCAATTCATTCACAATTTTTTTTCTTTCATAATAAAATTAAATTTCGAAATATTTTGATGAAAATGAAAAAATTGATCCATAAAAATGACCTACGTGTTTCAACCTCAAAAAAAACCCTTTTCAATCCACCACAATTCCACAACACAAAAAACCCGTAAAAACTACCCTATAACTCAAAAACCCCCAAAACCCCTCCATTATACGGCCCTGCCCCGCGCTCCGTTGGCAGCTCTATTCCTCCCGCCTGCGCGCGCTGTATGTGTGTGAACGCGAGCGCGTGCATGTGTGCGTGCAACTGTGGCTGACGGTCGAAGCTCGATAAACGCGACTCTCCCGCTGCGTGTTTACCCGCGAATTGAATCCCGCTCGTGTTGTCTCGACTCGCAAAGTGAACGTCGCGATCGCGGAATCGAAATCGCGAAGTGCTTCTCCTGCCGCGGAAAAACGTCGCCGCGATACGGCGACTTTTCCGAACGTCCCCGAGGCATCGCCAGCGAGATGGAGCCCTCATATTGCCCAGCCTTCGTATTGTTCGCCCTGCTATATTTAGCCAGTACCAGCGTCGTTCACGCAGGTGTGTGCTCTCCCTATTCTTTCTAGCGTGTTTTTTTCTTTGGTTTTCTTTTGACTTTCGCGTTTTTCCTCGCGGAATCAGCCAGCGAAAAAATGGGAATTCGATGACAGGGACGGACGCACGTGACCACGTGACCGTTTCTCGTGGGTGTGGGTTGTGGGCACTGAGGTTGTGTGCGTGTGGTCGATCGTATTTATAGACACTTCCAGGAATTGGACGATGATTTTGATGTTCGAGGTTTTTTGAAAATTGTGGGGGGTTTGGGGGATTTTGTAGAGCTGTTTTTTGGGGGGTTTTCGGGTTAGTGGGTTTGATTTTGACGGTTGGAAGATTCGGGTTGACGATATTGACGTTCGAAATTTGCGTTTTTTTACGATGTATTACGATTATTTGGTAATTCGAAATTTTTACGATTATGAAGATTTTGGGAATTTTGGAACTGTGGGGATAAGTATTTTAGAATTTTGGAAATTTGATTGATGTTTGATTGAAAAGACACTTTTTTTGATTTGAGGGTGTACATTTTTGGATCGATCTAATTTGTGATTTGATTATTGTTTAGAAATTGATATTTGTTTTTTTTTGTGGGGAGGGGGAGGGGGGTGAATTTGTTCATTTTTGCATTTTTATTTTGAAAAATTGATGTTTTGAAATTGTAATATTAAAATTTCTTATTTTCAGTAATTTTTTTTTCTTGAAACTTGTACTTGTCAAATTTGTTTTTTGGGTATTTGATATTTTAGGTATTTTAAAGATTTGTTGATTTTGGATCACAAACTTTTGAATTTGATGTAATTTGAAATTTCAGGTGAATTTGGTGAATTTTTTTATGCTTTGAGGATGATTAAATGATGATTTTGACAATTATTATTATTTTTTTTTTTCAGTTTCTAGAGTGATTGAATGATTTTTGAGTTTTTCGCCATTTTTGTTTGTCATTTTTATACCTTTTTACGTACATGATTTTGACAATTTAAAAATTGAAACATGTAAATTGAGATGAACAATAATTTTGAAAATTTTTTCCTAGTTTTAAATTTGAATTTTCTTGCTCTGTAACTTTAAAACCTCAAATTTATACAATTATGACATTGAAA
>JAPYZK010003220.1:0-18369 GCA_030522785.1 Platygaster equestris | reverse complement strand
AAGGACAGATGCAGCCTACAAACGACCTAAAAAGAGACAGAGTACGCCAGAGACGCCATACTCCCGACACCGTTCCCCCAATCCACAAAAGCCCGCGTGCGAGAAAAAGACAGCGAGAAAAACAAACGGTCAGCGGGGGCGGGCGGGGGGAAGAAGAGAGCGCGACACCAGCAAACACCAGTCAAGAATTGGCGCCGCGCGCGCGATGTGTGCAGGTCGGTTTTGGCCGCCGCCATGCCAGTGGTTTTAGTTTAGTGAACCAAACATCATGATGTGGCAGAACGAGCTCGCATGAATTAAGTCCCGGGCAACGCCGCGTTTACCGGCGTGCCGTCGTTATGTCGCTCGCGAACCAGGTTCGATACGCGTGAGAGCGCGCGGACCCCCGCGTTTTCCACCCAAGTACACGAAAAAAATCGACGAGATAACGGACGGCGGCGCGGGATAAGCGAGTCGCGCGCGCGGCCCGAGAGAGAGAGATTTTTTTTCCCTCCAAGGAGGATAGAGTACCCGTGTTGTGGAAATAAGCGCGCGCTGGACACGACACGCAGCGTATTCGATCCGCGAATTCGCGGGACCGTCGCGGGGGATATGTGCACGGTACGAACCATACCTGGAAAATTTGTAAAAACGAAAAATAATAACACCACACTGCAACTTCGTATGTGCCAGTGCGTGCAATGAAGAGCGAGCGAGACGGAGCGACGGGGAAAGTACGTCGCGCGTGAAAGAGAGAAAATGGGAAGGGGAAGAGAGCGCCGCTATGATATTCCCGCGAAAATCTTTGTGGTCGTTCGAGGAAGCGACCAAAAACGACGTTTTTCGCCGCGATAAGAAACACTGAGTGCTTTTATCGCGGCTTTTCACCTCGGGCGATTTGATTTCGGAATTACCGAGCGACGGATACGACTTTCTTCCCCTCCTCCTCGAGTCGACTCGACCCGTTCGCACGTCGTCCTCCGTGTCTCTCTCGCGCTTTTTGGCGGGATTTCCCGCGCATGCGTTCGATGCCGGGAAGTATCACTCTTACCTTTTCGCGAACGATTTCGCGGCTCAGCAACAGGCGTTTACCGCGGACGAGTTTATTCTAACTGGAAAACCTTATTATATATTATCGTCGCGATCAGGCATCAAGAAACTTTCTCGTTCGGAATTATTGACGTACGGAGAGAGATGACACTTTTTTTTCGGATCGCCATTTTTAATATGACTTTAAATTACGATCATAAAAAATAACGACGGAATATATCGGCCGTGAGGAAATTGCCGTTTTATGAATATGCATTGAGCGGAAGCACTCTGCATGTAAAAATATTAATCGCTACATAAATTTTGGGTTGTCATTGAGTTTTTTATTGTTGTTTTTCAAGTTCAGTGTATAATGTTGTATAACTTGGAAATTGGGTTGTCATAACAATCTAATTGTTGTTCAAAATTTTTTGTTGTCATCATAGCAGACGATTCTAATAAACAGGTATGAAGGGAATCAGAGTGGTTTATCTTATTTTCTGTTTGTCAACCCTTTTTAAGGTCAAAGGGCTCAACTTCAAAGGCTTTTTTCCCTAAATTGCAGTGTTTCATTGTTTTTCTCTCTTGGAGTGACATTTAAATACTGATCAAGGTATATTTTTTACCTTGGGTTTTTTTTATTCTTCTTTTTGCAAACATAAATAAATTTAAAACTTATGCCCCAAAAAAACATAACACACAATTCACACTTTACATGATATACGTACAAATAAAGCAATTTATAAATCTTCAACTTCAAATATAATTTTCCAGTATTTTTTTCAAATTATTTCCATTTTTTTCAATAAAGTTAATTTTCTCATTTATAGATGCTGGATCCGAGTGCGCTCACGGATTTGGAAAAACTGACCCTGTGCAGTGGCTGCAATCAAAAGTTCAATGACGCCGAACAATGCCCAAAATACCTCAATTGCAAGCACTGTTTGTGTTTGCGTTGTATAGAAAACAAATTGTCGAAAAGCCATGAACTTCTGTGCACCCAATGCTACAGGACAACAGAGCTTGGTGACAAAGGACCCGAAGCTTTGCCAACTTATTCGCCTCTCGTTGCTTTAGCCAGTCATTTTTCCAACCTCAAGATCAACATGAACAGCACTTCGGGAAAAAACAATGAAAAAGAACGAAAGGTGTTTATCTCCAACACCAGTCCATCAATGCATCATTATAGACATCAATTGTCATTATTATAAAATTTCTTCACTCAATTCTTTCATTCAATAAACTTCGTTTTGTCAATGACAGGATTACCTTTTATTTATTATAAAAGGTTCACAAGTTTCTACTAAGGACGTGCAATTTTTCAGTTCAGTAAGATGTTAAAATATGAATGAATGGACTTTTACTGTATTTCACGGAAGTATGCAGGATTGAAAAATGGTCAAAATGTAGAATTTTCAAAGTATTAATTTTTTATGAAATAGCAAAAGAAATGCTCTTGATTATGTGAATGTTCTAAATGTTATTTATAATGTGAATTTTATAAATTTTATCTCAAACTCATCAGAAACTCATAAAAATTCACAATAGTTCGAAATTCATGATCGTTTCTGAGAAACTTGAAAAATTATTAATGACTTAGAAATTTCGCGAGACTCAAAAGAATGTTCAAGAATTTCCGAATTACTAAGTATTCTCAAACTCGTGAGAATTTTCAAGTACTTCTAATCAAATTTTAAAACATTTCGAGTTCTTGAAATTAATGAAACTTTTTGAAAATGTCTGGAAAATGGTCTTTCAGAATTCCCGAGCACGTTTTTCAGAATCCCAAACGATTTCTGTAATTCCCGACAATCTTCATAAATTCTAAAAGCTGGTAAAATTCGAGCAAATGAGGTGAAAAAAAAATGTTTTTCATTACAATGAAACCCACTGAATTTTCTCATTTGAATTAAATTACTCCAAGTACTTAAACAGCTGGAAATTGGTCATGGCAATTTTTGAAAATAACATTTTCCCGACAGAGCGAAAATTGCCACACTCATGGAATGCCACTGGCATTATGGTGCGGAACTTGCTGCGCGTCATTGTGCCGGGCTTGTGCAGGAGTGCCCCAAGAACATCCGGGTCACCAAATAAAATCCTTATCTGATGCCAAAGAACAACTCATGTCTGATGTATGTTCCTAAATTATTCATTAGCAGGGTGATTACCAAGCTCAAAAAATCAAATTCCCTGACTTCCCGCAATTTTTCAGACAGCCTTTAAGTTACATTTTCCACTCAACTTCAAATGTAGGAAATTATTCAACAATACATAAATTTCCCTGAAAAATGGACACATTCACTATTTCGATTTTGTTAAAACTCGTGTGTAAAAACTTCCTTTCACTTATTTGTCATAAAAAAGCTATGACTCAATATCAATAGGAAACAAAGTCAATAAAAAATGTGAATTTTTCAAAAAAACTATTTCAATCAATATTTCGCCACCTATAACCACCCTAATGTATCAAAGTTCCAAAATTTCAACTAAATCACCATGCCCCATTTAGGTCCAGTTGGAGTTGGTTGCCATGGGAAAACTATCATCGGAAATCCAGAGACTAGCGATGCAGCAGCGAGAATTTTTGATAAAGGTCCTGGAAGCATGCGTGACGCTCAAGACCCACGTGGAGACCGACTTACAGAACGGCTGGAGCCATTTCCCGGAGTTGACGGACGCCAGGGAAATGCTGGGAAAAGCGAAAGCTAGTTTGCAGATGATCGACAGCCCCAACGACGTGTGCAATCTGCACACGCAGTTGATTTTGGAGAAACAGCGGTTGCAGTCGAAATACCAAGAAATGATACTGCAGTGCCAGCTGGACGACCTGATCGGGAATTCGGGAGTGGTGTTCGATTTTGGCCTGCTGAAGCAAGCGCTGGCGGGAATACATTCCGGCGAGCCATTGGTTGTCCAAACGACGAGTAACGGCCGGATGCCGAACCATCTGGCGGCCGCTCAAAACCCCATCCTTTTCCTAGCCAATTACTGCATGTCCCAGCTGTACTCGCGACACATCGTCAGCAAGCAGCAACACATGCAAAACGGCTCCACCATCGAGTACCACGCGAACATGCTGGGGCCCCAAACGCCCTCCGGGTCTATTCACGTTCACCAAGGAGCTCCTCAGCAAACTCAACAACTCCTCATCCCTCCTCCCGGCTCGCCTTCCCTCAAAGCTCCCCTCACGCCCAACTCCCTGATCCACGCGCAGCAGCAAGCCACGTTTCTTCCGGACACCGGCTCGGGCGGGCCTCTGGTGCACTCTCCTCAACAAACCCAGTCCAACAATCTGGGACTCCGAGGACCATCCAACACTTTTCCCATGTACTACTTCAACATAGAAGTGAGTCTCAGACAACATTAAGGTAGTAGGGACGGATTCGAACAACATAAAGTTAGCCGCAACATCAGCTGTCATTGTAGACCAGCGTAGACAAGTTGTGTAAACGACTTGAGCCAGCGTAAACGCGATGAAAAATGTATACAAATATATTTTTCAGTATAAATAGGTAGTTAATCGTTTAGAAAATTTACGCAGTGATGTAATATACAATCAATACAATTCCTGCACATTTTCAGAATTTTCTGTGAGTCACTTTTTATTTTTTCAAATAAAATGTAGTAATCTCCATAAAAGCCCATGCAAAAGTTGTTGTTTTTTTTTTTTTTTGTATTAATTATATCTCACGTTTGAGATGGTGGATTGCGCCAAAATTTTGCAAGGATTTTTTTACTCGATTTTTCACCATGCATCAAAATTTGGAGAACATCCATTAGTTCAAATCTGTCTGTATCCGTCCCTACTACCTTAAGGGCTTGCTTTAATGTGTTTTTTCAATTCCTAGGTAAATGGCTCGCCGCACGGGCGGATTGTGATAGAAGTGAGGCCGGACATGGCACCTAAAATGGCGAAGAATTTTAGCGTGCTGGCGACGGGCGAGGTTGGCGTCGGGTACAAGGGCTGCACGATATTCCAGTGCTGGGAGGGCGAGTCAGTTATAACAGGCGATTTCGAGCTGAACAACGGCCGAGGCGGCAGGAGTATTTTCGAAGATCATTACTTTATGCCGGACGATACAAAGTTCCCGGCGGTGCGAGGCGCCGTAGGGATGAGGAGGACGCAAAAGAGGCACGACAATCTCGGGATGGTTGGCTCGCAATTTCGCATAATATTGCAAGAGATGCGCGGTTTTACAGGTATCTTCGGTCATGTCGTGGACGGACTCGACCTCGTTGAAAAAATTTCCACGTTTGGCGATCAGACGGGCAAGCCCACGAAAACCATTCTGATCACCAAGTGCGGAAAATTGTAACCGTTTCCAAGGAGCCTATTCGAACTGGAAATATTTTTCTCCTCGGATACATTTTTTTGATATTTTCCATGAAACGCGCTCGACCGTAGTGTCAACTCTTTCTCGATCGTAGTGTCAACGACGTTGGCGCAGAGAAATTCGAGGTACCGTCCCAGAAATACGAGGATACGATGTACACAAAAAACAACAAAAGATGTACACGAAAACATGTAGGCGCTTGTAATTTCCAACTTGTATCCTCGCTATTTCCTAGTTCAAGCGGGCACGCGCGATGCCTCCGCTACTCTCGCCACGTCGAAACGTGCTTGTTCCGACTGTAACGACAGTCTAAAGAGACGTTGAATATATATTTTTTAAAACGTGAACTCGCCAAGAGAGGGGTGACGAAAAATGCGATATTTTGTTAGAAAAGTTTGAGAAACGAAATTGCCGTTTGAGCGAAGAAATCGGCCGAATATTTTCAAGCCACGCGAAATCGGGCTGAACAAATGGCATCTTGCTTTTATTCTATAAAACCTGTACGATATAACCGACGAATGATCGATACGTACGTACCTCAGATCGATCGCGATATCGACACAACTTCTAGCTGTATGGTAATCATTTTAGAAAAAAAAGTTGAACGTTTTTTTTTTTTTTTTTTGAAAAAAATTTTGCTTTTTTTTTTTTTTTTTTTTTTTTTTCGCTATTGGCGTATCGTCTAGTTACAATTGTGCCGAGGGCCAGGTGCAAGAGCGCCATAACGAATAATGGTGCCAGCACCGGTTTCAATACCTTAGGTAATTGTTAGAACTGAGTGTAAATGGGTCATATATATATTATAATACATGGGCATTCCATATCGGATTTACAACTTAAATTTCTGATTTCAATGGAATCTTTTTCTTGTATTTTATTACTTTTACTTTTATTTACAAATTTGTGTCATTGGAAAGTTTTTTTCCGAATCAAATAGTTTTCGAATTATTAGTGATTAGAAAATAGTCGATTTTTGTAACATCGAAAGTTTAAAAAATCGTCACTTACTGGAATGAAAAATTATTTTCCCCTTCATGACACAAGAAAAGAATTTTTTTGAAATAAAAATCGCAGTTGTCCTGACATGGAATGATCTACATGTAAGTAAAAAAACGAATACAGGGCGGTCTCATACAAATAAAAAAAACATATATATATACACATAAATATATAAACCCGTGCATTTATACGCACCTGCATTCGCACGTTTATGCGAGTGCTCGCGCGCATTGTGCATTTATCTATGTATATATTTATATGTATGGTATACAAGAAAAAAGAATATATATTTTTAGACGGAATCTTGCGTGTTTTTGGCCTTGTAAGAAGCATGGAATGAAAAGCATTGATACGAAAATGTGCGCCGAATGAGAGATACGCTCCTCAGCTACCGTGTTTACACATAGTGCCAGGACATGGCCGCGAACGAGCGAATCTCGAGCTTTGTTTCGTTCGTCAAATAGTCGCGTGTTCGAGTTAGGAATATTTGAGGAACCTCATAAGGTTCAGAATTGCAAGGATTACGAAAGTTTGTAATAATGTCCCAGGACCGTCGGTATTTTGACGAATAAACTCGCGTTTCGGATTGGATCTCAGTATAAAATTACATGCAAGGCCTAATCGCCGCAAAGAGTGTTTAGCGCGTGTCACGACGTTTTTGACCCAAAAATGATAAAATTGAACGGGGATACGAATATATATTTGTAAATGCTATTTAACGAAATCATTCCTCGATACCATATACGTATCGAAAACAAAGAAAAACACTACGACTATGCAATGTTAAATATTAATCGTGTAAATCATCGTGAAAACCCTCGTTATGTATTATATGCTACTGTATACACGTAATTTAATCATATAAACGATGCGAGCCCGCGGCGTAACGTGCTCGTATCGACACGTAGACACGGCAAAAACTACATGTACTGTGAAAAGTGTGCACGTCATCCTCGTTGTCGCGAATGCCTTTTTTTGAACGAAAATAACCTCATTTGACGTTGAACTTGAAAAGTTTTAACACTGTTAACCGTACCGTGTACATGACGCGCGAATCGAAAAACGATGAAAAGCCACTCCGCTAGATACTAATGTAACTTTACAAGGAAAACGTGACTGTATAGCGAAAAAAGTTTTCTTCCGTCGTACGCTGCGTACCCGTGTCGTTAATCGAGTCGATTTAGAAAAAAAAAGGGGGGAAAAAGTCCGGAATTCCGCTATACAGAAGCGCACGAAAGCGAATGACCCACCTCTGTATATATTATACATAAATATGGAAAAATATATATATTTTTATGAACGTGACGAGGCAACGACGCGTAGCTTGTAATATGGAATCCGCCAGGTGTAAAACAAACGCTCCCCTCCCCCTCTTCGTGTTCCAAGCGGACATTCAAACGACTGCACTTACGCGAGCTGTTTTACTTTTTCTCTGTTACTTTATCGTTTCGCATTTTCTTGAATGTTCAAGTACGTATATTTTAAGGGGCAAAAAAGCAAAAAATATGTTTGTCATTACTAGCCCTCGTATGAATACTTTTTTCGGATATGGGTCAGTGGGAAATGCAATGTACAAAGTGTTTACGCCGCGATAATTCCAAAAAGGCATTGCGCGTTTTGAAACGAGAATGTTTTATCGGTGAACCGTCGATTTTTAGTTACACGATTTTTTTTTCCTATTGTGCAAGTTTCTGATGACCAAAAACTTGCCCGAATAAATTTCAGTCTATACGAAAGTTTGTGGTTTCTTTATGTGAAAAACCTTGACCCAATTTTAGAGCAATTTTTTAAATCTTTTAATTTCTATTTATTCGATTTTCAATTTTTTTATGATTTTTTTTTATGAAAAAATGAACACAATTTAAAATTATAAATAAAGAAATAATAAAATTGGAGTAGTAGCTAGTATGTAAAAAACTTTGGGAAGTTTCAAATTTTTCAAGACACTACATTTTTTAAACTATTTAAAAAAATATCTATTAAAGAAATGAAAGTTTTTTAGAATAGTTATATCTTTTTTGGAAATAAAAGTTGCTTTGAATTTTGCAAAATCAACTTCTGAATTCACATGAATTCGTAAATTTCTGTAGTATTGATGTTCACTTGAAGCCCCTGATCTGCCTTTTTGGTTTCAACTTGAATTCTATGTTTTTCTGCTCTCTTACTTTCCTGTCATTCGCCACAGTCAAGCATAGCAATAATTTTGATCGGGGTTATAAGTCTGTAAGATGAGAAAAATATGCACTTACCATATAGTAAACGTTGGGAACATACTGCTTGTCCGACGATTCGATGACGTATCCCAGCTCCGGGGCATCTTTTGTCGGCACCAAGCAGCTATCTCGCACCAGGGCCATACACTGATTCGACACTTGGTATCCTTCCATGTGAACTTGATTTTTGCTGTCTCCTTTAAAATTAATTTTAACATTTTAATTTAAAGTACCATAAAAAATCCATTTAAAATCAAGCTTTAATCCAAAATGTAATTTCTCATGTTCGATCAATGTTTCTTATCAATAAAAATTTTCAAATTTAGAAATATCCATTTTCCAACTTTCATATTACTTTTATTCCCAAATTTATTCAATTTCAAATAACTAACTTAATGATTCTCAGAAATATTAATAAAATCAAATTGAGGCGGAATTTTTCAATTTTCTGTGTACTTTATGAATAATTTTTAAACTCTACAATCAATTATATTTTTGTCGTACCTGTCACACACACAGTGACGAATTTGGACCCAAAATAGCCAGTAGGCGAAAAACGACAAGGATTTGGATTTTCGTTTTGGTAATGACCTGCCATTATGCATTCTTGGGCTGATAAGAAATAGTTTTCTCCATTTCTCACATGTTTGACCTGCAAAAAATTTGGTACATAGTTCATTCGTTTCAATTTCAAGTTGGTATAAATAAAATTTCAACTCACTGTGCCTTTTTTGACGTCATCGGCAATCAAATGAGAAAAGATCCAGCCAATTTTTCTTAAGTTCAAGGATCGGGCGAGTTCGTCCACAAGAGCCGCACGCCCATCTGGTAAAAGTCGAAGAGAATCCTTGGCGCTTTCCTAAAAAATTATTAAAAAGTTCATAAAAAGCTCACCAGTGTTATTAATACTTGATTAATTAATTACCTTTGAGAATTTTTATTCGTACTGTTTTTGAAAAAAAGACGAAAAAAAATTTCACTTCAGAAATTACATTTTCAATTCATTATTTTCAAAAATACGTTACAAAAATGTTATCAATTGCGAATAATGAGATATTCGACTTTTTCATCTTCCAGTTTTCAGATCTCCAATTTTTCATTTGACTGTCATTTTTTGATTGCAAAATTTTGAAAAAATAATTCATCTACTGTTGGTTACATCAAATAAACTTCCTTAGAATAAAAAAAAAAAAAAAAACGTAGTTTGTTACCTGAGGTGGTTCGTAAATAGCAACGACCACAGCTCGTATTCCCAGAGGCACATCGGCGTGAATTTCGTATCGGCCGTACAAATAGCCGATGCGCTGGTGTCCCGTGCTGCGCCAATAATTTAGAAAGCGCTCAACTAAACCAGCATTTTCAAACATGACGTTGTCAACGTGTCTGTAATGCTGGCGGTTCAACGTGATAGCATTTGGCTGGCATTTGTTACATTTTCCCCGAGGCCAAGGCGGATGGTCTTTACAGCCCGATTTGATTCGACAGCTTATGTCTTCCAGCGATTGGAACTTGCCTCTGTAATGAAATTCATGAATCAATCAATAAGGGCAATATTTAAATAAGACATGCCCTTTTTCAGACCATACTCATTAATGCAGAATTGTTGAAATTGTCCTGTTTTTATTACTTACTTCTTTTTAATACTGATGTCTGAAGTCAAAATATCCAGATTTTTCTACTTTTGATCATCAATTTGAATTTTGACAGATTTTATGAATATTTGGTAAATCAATGATTAAAATCTCTATGTACTAATTAACGAATGAGATTTTAGAAGTTTTAGAGTTCCTAAATTTGTCAAATGACTAATTTTAGATGCTATCTTGTATTGGGTGTGGAAATTTTCTGGTTTGTCAATTTCCAAATGATTTGATTCGAAGTGTAAATTTGAAAAATTATAATTTTATACGCGATAAATTTTGAGATTTGCTTTTCAAAGCTTACGAATCCGAATCCATTAATGACAAATTTCAAAATCGTAAGACTCTGAGATTATAAAATTTGGAATCTTTTGATTATTCAATTCGAGTTCTATATTCAAAGCGGCATTGAAAAGTTTTTTTCAAAAAACTTTTCAATGTACTTATTTTTCGCAATTGTAGTTTGAACTCTCCTATTTTTTAGAGTGATCTAATCAGCATATATAAATTTCTTCAAAATTCTGCCATTTTCAATTGAAAACAAATGATAAAAAAGAAAAAAAAACTCGAAAAAATTGCACACCTGTCCCCTGCTGTGAGTTTTCTGAGATGAGAGTGAAAAGACAAATGTTTGATGTTTTGTTCCTTTAAATAAGATTCGTCGAAAGGTTCCAGTGGTGAACAGTGGATGCAGCGACTGTTGTCTCCATGTCGACATCTACAAAAAAATGAATGTTGAATCATTGTCAATTTTAGACATCGTTTTTTATCAGTTATTTTTTTCTGAAGAATTTAGTCATTCTCTGTTTAAACTTCAGATAACTTACAGTTTTTCATCTTTTTTTCTTTGAATTTGCCCATCTTGCTTCCACAGTTGAAGATCTACTTCATCTTCAGGAACATTTCCTGAAAAACTCATCTGTCCTTTGGAACCTTGACTACTGCTAGGTAATGTATCCATTGGTGATCCTAAAATACAATTCAATATGAATTATAATTCTTCGAAAATTATGATGATGAGAATTTTGAATTCTAACTACTTTTTTTAATTTTGGCACATCTTTTTAAAAATAAAAACTTGTTTAACAACTTTTTTATGCTCTTCAAAATGGGAAGATATATATATATATATATATATATATGTATATATATATATATACATATATTATTTATAAATGTCGATCTAATAAAGAATTTAAAACAGAATTTGGCCAGACTAAACGTATTGTGGAACTTGAAATAGTTCTAATGTTATTTTTCATCTATTTATACCTGCTGGCGTACAATCGAAAGCATTGCTTGTGGATGGTCTGTCCCAAAGTGACGAAGCGTTGTTCTCATCCAAAAGTGACGGCGTCAAATAGAGCATATCACCATAGGACAAGCCAAGATCTTCTACAGTCTGACTTCGCGTCGACCTCACCTCATCTTTTTGGTTTCTCTGTTTGTGCAAACAGAAGCCGAAACTTCCCAAATTGAAAGTTTCGTAAACCTAAAATCCAAAACATGTTTTTCACCAATAACGCAAACATTTCCAAAAACAAATAATTGGTACATTTTGGCAATTACCTGAAACTATACATGTGAGAATGGAAATTTACAGTTACAAAAATTCAAGACTTTTATGCTCATGCTCAAATAAGAAAATTTATGAGTTCAATTCCTAAGTGAATTGAACATTACATTATTGAATCCATAAATTTAAGAATTGAAAAATTATTTCAATTACTCGAGTGACAAATTACATAAACATTGAATTTGTGTAATCAAAAATTCAATAGTATAAAAATTAAACATTCGCAATGAATGGGAAATAAAAATAAAAACTGCAATTACAGTTCGATGAACTGAAAATTTCTCAAATTTAAACAGGGGACCTGAATTCAACAATCGTCTTAGATTTGAAAATTTTCAAACTGTTGACTGAAGATTTTAAAACTGTGTAAATAATATAGTAAATAATACTAAAAAGTAGTAAATAATACTTTCGAACTGAAAAATGAGGATTCAAAGAAATAGTTCATGCTCAGTAATTCCATAATAAATATCAGTTACATAATTTAATTTTTTTGTATTGTAAATTTGGAAATTAAATCAACAGAAATCGGAAATTCAGATTTGAAAAAAATTCGAATTCTACTCCAAACACCTGCTGGAAGAAAACCCTTCCAGCCTAGCAAAACAAAAACAAAGCATACTGACCTTTTCATAAAGTCTCGAAACCGAGTCATCGGCGCCGACTTCGACCCTTTTCGTGCCCTCGGGTGACTGCACGCGCAACATCTGCGAAAAAAACAAAAACAAAAATATTACTCGGTTTTTTCCCGTTTCTACAGCAACCGCGCATCCCACGCATCATCCCTGTGACGCGCTCTCCCTCGTTTCACGCGAGCTACCAACAACCCCCCAAAAACTCCCCGCCAGTCCAATCTCGAAAAAAAGCCCAAGAAATAGTCGAAAATCAATAATAAAATGCCTCAAAAAATGAAAAAATTCGACTCACGATTTGCTTGGTTTTTGACATTTCGCCGGTGATGCATCAGCTGTTGAGTCGGTTGTTTTAAAGTCCCTAGAAAATGCTAGACAGTACCCAGATGCGTGAAAAAACTGCCGAGTCAACTTTGGCCGACCTAACCTCAAAAGCCGTTTTTTCCGTTTGAAACGCCTCGGTTCAGTGGCCGAGGATGACTTTGCCCTTGGACAGCACGAATTTGCGGGCGTTCAACTTTCGCGAACTTTTATCGAGAGCGCTTCACATCACGGGCACTGATTTTTCGGGTTTTCCTCTGTTCTCGCTCTTTGCTTTTGTTTCTTTTTTCGCTCGCGCACGCAACGAAGGCGCACGGACCTGCACGAATGCGTTTGGAGCAACAAAGCGCTTTGTGCGGGCGAATGAGAGAACGATTTTGATGCGTGTGCGTTTTTTTCGCGATTTTCATTGGCGCCGGATTAGGGGGATTTAAATTACCATGCAGGGCCGTAAAATGTAGGTGCCTACTGAGCGGAAATTTTTTGAGAATTTTCCATGATTTTTTTTTATCAGTGGCGGATCTACGGGTGAAAAACTCGAGATTTTTTCTGAAAGTCTCATGTTGATAGAAGAAATGCATTATCAATCAAATTGGGTTGATTTTTTATGTGTGAACGTTTGTATAGAAAAACAATGTTATTTATAATAAATTCATTGAAAAATGTTGACTTTACTTAGAAAATCGATGAAATTATGAATGTGTAGTATCAATTATTGTGATTATGATTAATTTCGATATGTTTAAGCAACTTTAAAGTGCAAAAAATCATAAAATTTGAAAATACAAATACTTTGAATTGAAGAAATTTAAATTCAAAAATTATGAATACTTGAAAATATACAGACAAAAAATTTAAAAATACAAAATTTACACGCAATAATAAATTTTCAAGAAAATTAAAAATCCTATGCCCAAATAATTGATTAAAAAATATCATATATCACAATTATTAATTTATTTCTGTCTTCAGTAATAACTGAATACATTTTCACCAAAAATTTACATCTTTTCTCATTAAACTACAGTTTTTTAATTCTCAACTCTTCTCAGCTTGACTCAATTTTTACATAATAACGCAACAATGAAAAAAAAATCCACTGAACTTGAAGACATGACATCCAAAATGTGCTATGGGCGACAAGGTTATTGCCTAGTAAAATTCAATGATTGGAAATTCAATCATTTCCCAGAACGATGAGGTATCAGTGGAGTGGAAGCTACTATTTCTTTTGTATCGTCATGTACACGGAAACTTGCGTCCGATGATAATGTCTCACAAGGACGATTTTCGTGAGAAGTGATGAAAGAGTTTTCCGTATCAGGTGTTCTGTAATTAATGTTTAAATTAAACCAATCCAGCCAATAATGACAATTTTCGTAAATTAAGTCAATTAAGTCAATTTCTTGGCACTGTTAATTACTTGAGTTGTTGAGTTTGATCTTCAGGTTGATAGCCATTTTCCAAAAAAACTTGATGCAAGTCGTTCAAGTTTTCTTGTAGCTCCAAGAAATGTTGCTTCAATGCATTGAATTCCGAAGCAAATTCATTGACTTTCAATTCTTTTTTCACTCCCTCCTAGAAATTTATTACTATTTTTAATCAATTATGTCAATTGAGTGGTGAAAATGCAAGAAACAGGATTTTTTTAAGCGAAAAAACTTTGTAAATAAAACTGCAAGGATTTTAATGTATGCTGAAATTGTTGATAAGTAAATTATGAATTTGGACAACTCAAAAAATTTCAAACCCAAAAATTAAGATCTCTTTAAAATGTTAATTTTTAAAACAAAAACATTGTGGAATGAAAATTAGTTAAATTAGAACTTTTGAATCGAAAAAATTTCAAAACAGAAGTTTGAATAAAATAATAAACTACTGATGAACCTCGATTGAGCGGAAGGTTCAGGAGTCTCAAGTTAACAGTCCGCTTGATCGAGGGTGTAATAAATCAAGTGGAAATGCTGACAGGTAGAAATCTCGATGTCACTTTTCAATGCTCTGTACAGTCAGACATCCAAAGGGCTCTTGTGATACACAGCCGGGCCCTTTGGGCCCAGGCCCAAGATATCACTGAGGTGATGATATTCCAGGCTTCTGGAATTTCTACCTGGCTTTGAGGCACAAAGCTTAATTGCTCCAGCTCGCTTCACGGTCATTAAAAGTCTGTTCTACCAAGGTCCACTCAATCGAGGTTTATTGTTATACATATCAACTATTTCTGAAGAATCAAAACTGAAAAAAAGAAAAATGAAAAAAATCTTATCTGGAAACGTAAACAATAAAATATAGAATTCAGGTTTCAATGTTTTTAGGCAGAGGTACTGAAAACCTATGTTCGAAAGACATCAAAAATTGAACTTTCAATCGACAAAATTGATTAGAAAAATGTTTAAATTTCAATATGAATATGTCAGAAGGTCAATTAATCACTTTTTTAATTTATTACTCAAAAAAACCTTAAATTAGTCATGCGCCGCTTTGTAACGTCCTCCCCTACCCTAAAAACACACCTTTTTCGAAAAAAATTGTTCTAGACCCATTTTTGGGAAAAGCCGCTAAACTGAATTTCAACATACTCATCAAATAAAATAGCAAAAGAATAAATAACGATTGGTTCAAAATATTGTTTCAAAATTCCTTTCGTACCCGCATTTTTTGAAGGTCTTCCATAATTTCTTTGGCCGTGTTTTTAGCAGTTGCTTTATCTTCATCGAATACAACTGTCATAAAATCCGGATTTTTCCAGTCCGATGAAAGATCCCTTAGGCCCCAGTCGATATTTTTTGCCGTTTCTTTCAATTCTTTGAAGTATTTATCCATTTCGGTAATTCCAGTTGATGTTCAATCAATGCAAGTAAAGATTTATGCAGTTCAATCAGGATTAATGTTGTTTATATACAACTATTTAAAGGTCGGGGACGTCGGGGTTCCCCAGGGTTCCCGCGCTATTTTAGCAAAGCTGAAGAAAAACAGGTGACATTTGTTATTGTAGGCTGGCGCCCTCTGAAGCTTTTGTTTCTCTCTGCTGAAATTTATAGAAAAAATTTCCATAAAAAAAAAAAAAAATTCCCTAAAATTGAAAACTGTAGTATTCCCAAGTTCTTGATCTGAAAATTAATCTTCGGAAAATTCAAAGTGAAGTGTGTAATTTGTTTTTGTTTTTAAAACGAAAATGATCTTTAGACCGTAATTGACTACGGTGGTGCCAAGAATGACCGTTAGGGTTTTGCAAAATTCCAAATTTGTGCGTTGCGTTTTCGCGGCGCGAAAAAAAAAACGGAATAATCGCGGTAAAAAGTGAGTGCGCTAGGAAAAAAGGTGTGATACATCGCCAGAAGTGGGAAAAAGGTCAAGTTTACGTTAATTTTGAGGATCCAGGCTGTTACAATTGATTGGACTTAACACACAAAAAATGGTGAGTGAAATAAACATTCGATAATTTCGAGGTGTGATTTTTTACACATTTTTCCAATGAAAAAAAGAAAGCATCAGAAATTTGTGAATATGAATGCAAAACCGAACAATTCACAATTGATAGTATATTTTAGGGGCGTACTTGGCGTACTTGGAGAAACGTTTTCCGGGTTTGCGGGAACTGGGAATTTGAGGTTATGTTGATAATAATAGTGACAGTTATATGTAAGACCTTTGCATTTTAACGGTTTTTGGATAGAAACCGCCATTTAATGAGACTAGAAGAATATGCAAATTTTTATGTAATCAAAGAATGAATAATGAAATAAATTAAATATTTGGATTAAATGTATTTATATACATATATATATCCATCAATATAATAGATATAGAAAGAGAAGAATTTTTAATACAAAAATTGTGGTTGAAAACAAAATTAGTGCAAATCTCGAAATCAGACATTCTAAAAAGCCTAAAATTGAGAAAAAATTTTCGATAATAAATTGATATGTATATGAAATTTATTAATCACTAATCAGTAATTAATTTCACAATAATTAAATATAACATTCACAAAAAAAGTCATCAAAGTATTTTTATTAAAAGTTTTGCGAAGTGCACGAATACAATTGTTGCAAAAAGTGTCAATTTTGATGGAACCGAACCGAATGAATGTAGTATTTTTCGAAAAAGTTGTCATATCATAATTATCGATTAATCATGATCAAAATGTTTCAAAGTTTCATTCAAGTACGTTCACATTTTTGGCGCTTTGTTCTTCTATCCATGACACATTTTTCATAGGGGCCACATTTTACCCCTTCACAGTAGACAGGATTATCTGTTAAATAAATAATATATTCGAATGTTAAACATTATTACTCGTTCGTTCATAATTAACCATTTTGGACTTTCATGATTGATCACCTCTAAAGTTTTTATCGATTCCATAATTAATTGCGCCTGATTCAATGCAGGACGTACTCCCACAAACATTAGGGCAACATTTTTCATCAGATTCACACGAAAAATCACTGTTACATCTCGGGGTGCATCTTCTATTCGTTTTCTCATTTGGACAAAAACCACTTTTAGACCCTGGAATTACATTAAAAAATACAACATTTTCCAGCTTAGCGATTGAATGTAAAAAAATGACATGTCTTGAGAAATAGACGACCGTTTACAATAACGCGTTTGAATTCGAATAATGTTGTCCAATTTTCTTGGAACTAGCAATATCGTCATTATTTCGATATTTGCATGTATCGCTGAATATATCATTCGAGTTTCTTTGAACATGAGAAAAACTCAAAATTTATACATGAAAGTGAAAGTATTATAGCTTCGATTTTTGAAAGATAATGGAAGTTTTTTCATCTCGAAAAATTAAGTCACATTTTGAATTACGACAAGTACTGTTCTTTTCTTTTCTAAATTGTTATTGCAAAACTTATATTATTTCAGCAATATCTACGAAAAAAAAACCAGAGTTATAAAATATAAACACGTTGTCTTAATACTTGCATAATTGAAAAAAATGGTAATATTAAAAAAAAATCACAGCTTTTCATTGAAAACCAAGATGTCGACTGAGAATCTCAAAAATCGAAAAAGCCCTTTTGGGATCAATTTACAATAATTGTATCAATCGACTGAAAAATTAAGTTATAGTTTAGATACATATACAAACTTACAAGCTTCCGCAGCAATGATTATCCCAAGCGCGAAAAATAAAGACAAAAACACTGTCTCTGAAAAAAACCTAAATATTAGAAATATTCCGTCACTAAACACCAAACAATTAGATCTTGATATTCTTACGTCTCGTCATGTTGATCATCTGCGTTTTGCGTCTTGATGAAGAAACTCCCATTCGCTCACTGACAATGAGTCATATCTGCTCAATTGCAGGAAGGTTGGAAAACTTATCGTTCGCATAACGTTTCTAGACCCCCACTCACCTGAGCAGCCTGCTTATCTTATCGCATATCTGGCTTGAATTTTTAAAGTGAGACAGAGTTTTTCGAAGCCATGGTTTATTTTATTTGACATGGCATTGCTTATTTGATGGATTTCAAGGTATTATTTTCGATCCTCTACAGTAGAAACCAATTAAACACGTCATTTGTTTACGTATTACGATTCAGAACCGAGTTTCGCGTCTTTGGCCGAATCACACTAGTTTTTAAGGGTTAAACGAGTACTTTTTTTTCATTTCACGTT
>JAPYZK010003219.1:0-12891 GCA_030522785.1 Platygaster equestris | reverse complement strand
TTCGAAAGTGGAAAAAAATTGAATATTCGATTTCAGTTTGTAGATTCTTCAATTTTGAATTAGTTTCTCGTCTGTTTTTTTGCGACGGACGAAATCCATCGATCAGTCCACGGATTTTGTAATGTTGAAAATTTTCGAAAGTGGAAAAAAATTAAATATTCGATTTCAATTTGTAGATTCTTCGATTTTGAATTGGTTTCTGATTTGTTTTTTTTGCGGCGGACGAAATCCATCAATCAGTTCACGGATTTTCACGATCGAATTTTTTGCGACGGACGAAATCCATCAATCAGTTCACGAAAGTTGAAAATGATCGAAAGTGGAAGGAAAGTAAATATTCGATTTCAGTTCGTAGATTCTTCAATTTTTAATAGGTTTCTGATCTGTTTTTTGCGACGGACGAAATCCATCGATCAGTCCACGGATTTTGTAATGTTGAAAATTTTCGAAAGTGGAAAAAAATTGAATATTCGATTTCAGTTTGTAGATTTTCGAAAGTGGAAAAAAATTGAATATTCGATTTCAGTTTGTAGATTCTTCAATTTTGAATTAGTTTCTCGTCTGTTTTTTTGCGACGGACGAAATCCATATGATCTATGATCCATATCCAATCAATCCACGGATTATACAATGTTGAAAATTTTCGGACTTTTGAATTTTCCTGATTTTCCGAGTTTTTGATTTCGATAATACGAAATGCATTGAAATTTCGTAAATTTTGACACTCGGCTTTTTAGTGTTATTTTCGGTAATTTTTGTGAAGTTTCAAGTAAGATTTATACAAAAATTTCCGATACGTCAAACGAAGCAGAAATAGTGACTTTTCAGAAAATACTTCGTATCGGCAGTCAAAAAAATACAGATTTTCATACAATTTATTATCACACAAATTATTTCGCAATGTCCCATTATTATACCAAATATTCTTACGTTCAAAATTTTGTATGAGATTAAAATGATGAAA
This sequence comes from Platygaster equestris, assembly GCA_030522785.1. Lineage (NCBI taxonomy): Eukaryota > Metazoa > Arthropoda > Insecta > Hymenoptera > Platygastridae > Platygaster > Platygaster equestris. The sequence continues at coordinate 11,927 of JAPYZK010003219.1, read as the reverse complement.
AAGAAAATGGATAGAAAAATAAGGTTCAATTTTCTTACGTAATTTGGTGCATTTTCTAAGGATAAGGACCACTTACTCCGCCAATTTTGCACAATCTCGAAAATCTGTAACACAATAAACTCTAATTAATTATTTTATATTAGTATTTTCGTGTCTTGTAAATTTAATAATTGTTACTAATTTATAACCGAAATTTTTGCATTTAAATATTGACTTCTAATTTTTTTCACCATATTTACAAATCTTCGTAATTTTAAATCGAATTTCGAAATTCAATAAATTCAAGGCATCGATTTTGGAGAATTTCGCCTTTTTTATTTTGCAATTCGAAAATATATTATGATATAAAATATTGAAAAAAATAATATTCCGTGAATTATATCATTGATTCGATGACAATAATAACAAATTATTTATAAACAACTATTATTTGAATAATTATTTATAGATAATTTTTATACTGATATAAAGTAAGTCAAAATTCAAGACTTCTTATTCTGTAATCTGAAAATACATTTTCAAATTATAATTTGGAAATTGTAATTACATAATACGAATATAATTTGTAATTACATAATGAATAATAATTACAATTTAAATAATTATTTGTATAGATAATTTTTATACTGATATAAAATAAGTAAAAATTCAAGACTTCTTATTCTGTAATCTAAAAATCCATTTTCAAATCATAATTTGAAATTTGTAATCACATAATACAATTATAATTTGTAATTACACAATACAGAATGTTGAGATTTTTCGAAAATATATTTTTCGAAAGATATATTTTCAAACTATAACAGATTTTGCATAACTATATAAAAATAGATACATATTTTTATAACTGTACATTTCATAACTGTAACAGATTTTTCGAAACTTTAACTTTACATTTTTATAACTATAGCAGATTTTTCGAAAATATATTTTCAAACTACATAATGAAAAAACTCGATAATTTCCAAATTACATCATACATTTTCTGCCATAAAATCGAACATCTCAAAATTCAGAAAACTAAAATCCCACGAGTATTTTGGAATCGAAATCTGTCAATAATCAAATTCCAAAATGGACGACACAAGTTCCATTTGAAAACTAATTAATTCTAACTTTTTTTTTACATTCACCAAGATATATAATATAACAATGAAGTATATATAATATTATAATAAATAAAATGATAATATACAATCATAAATAATAATATATTATATATTATATAATATATAATGCTAATATATAATATTATAATATAATCATCGAAAAATCAACCACCCCACTCAATAAAATCAAGGATCGGGAAAAAGGAAAAAAACAGCCCAACTTCATGCATTATGATTTTTATTTAAACAATCTCTAGCTTTTTCCTCATAAGAGTACAGGTCATGCAATAACAATTTTATTGCTCCTCTTCGCTTCCCACATCCTTTTTTCCCAGTTTCTTTTTTTTTTTTTGTGAATCCAATTTAATACTGCTCGATATTAAAATATATTTCCACATATAAAATATCCATACCGTTAAAAAAGTATCAATGAATACGAAATAGCGATGTTTTTATCCAAAATACCTCTTTTCACGATTTTCAGCTTTGATTTTCTACCGAGTTTACCAAGAATTGCTTTCAGTGTCAGGATTGCGTACTTTTTCTTGCAAAACAAAAACCACTAAACTAAACTACGAAAAAATGTGTCAAAGAGAAATTGTACAACATTTTCGTGAACCGCGAAAATCATCTTAGCACCTTGATACGTTCTATATGCATAATATATATAATATATATAAATCATCATTCATCCCTTGGAGACTCGTAAAAGTTTATCGAAAACTTTTATTCTGCTGTTACGTATTAGTGAAATAGGACTGGTTGAAATTAAGTACCGCTTACATATTTTGTTTGTTTGTTATCAATTTTGGGAAACCTCGAATTTTTCGGTAAAATGGTATTTTCGTGTGGAATGTTTTGTCTGAAAAATGCTTGTTGGGACAATATAAAACCCAGAGAAATGCATAACCTGAAAATTGAGAATTTTTTTAGTCATTAGATGATTTTTTGATATTCAGCATTAATCAGTGTTTCGCATTAAAGTCTCGTTTTCTGTTTAGATGACACAACGAGTAACAAGTGAACTTCAAAGTTTATAAAATGTTCATCTTCTCAATATTTTTCAATAATAATTATAATCATAATACGCTAGTAATCTGTTAATAGCTCCTGATGGATCTTGAAAAATCGCTCGAAAAGTGAACATTTCTTAATGGAACAAAAGTTTGAATCAAATTTTCCGAAAATCAATCATTCGGAATTCCGAACGAAAATTTTCGAGGATTCAAAGTTCAGAAATTGTTGAAATCACTAAAATTAATTTGAGGTTAAACCTCCAAAATTCCAATTTCGAAATTGGCAGTTGACAAATTTTATAACTCACCAAAATCTGCATTAAATTATTGAAAAATTTAACGATACTGTAGTTTAAAATTTTGTACTAAAATTCAACAATCACACAACTAAAAAGTTCAGAAATATAAAACTCGAAAGTTTCAACATCTCAAAAGTCAGAATTTTAAAGATTTCGCCCTCGAAAATTCGATTTCACCAAATTTCAACTCATTTCCAATAATACCCAAATTTTCACCAATTTTTTGGAAATTGGTAAAAATTCACCACACCGCGATTTTTTTAAATCCATCAAGTATAGGACGATAATAATATTAATGATAATAATAATAATATAATAAAATAGAATAATAACCAAAACTACCAGTAGTTTACGTTTATAATCAAAAAATAGTTTTTCCCACATTTTCCGTTAAAAATAAACGCTCCCCACCGCCCTACAGAATTTCCATGACATCCGATCGTCGAAAATGGTGTTTTTTTTAAATCCCTTACCATTGCAAAAGTTTATGAACCTTAAAATTACAATAATTAACGACAAAGTGCCTGCGGGACCAAAAAAACCTCTCGGGGCCAAAACGGGACAAGTCCCATTTTTCCCATTTATTTTACTAATTTAATTAGATCAATAATTATTCCATCAATTTCAATTAAAGCTACATTAGGCACTGGTACATTTGAGTCGAACATATCTTGTCAACTTTTACAGACGACTCATTTCGAAAAAGATTCAAAAAATAATTCCCCTTCCCTCCCTCCAGCACTTTGTCATGCATTTGTCCTCGCTCATTCTCTCATTTCGTAATCTTTGTTATCGCCAAATTTCGACTTATAAAATATAACATGTAACATGTATAATATAATATGGGCGCCGATTCTGCACGGACAAAAATTCTAAAGCTTACGACTAATGTACAACTGTTACTTACATCGCTCTACGTCGTATGTATATATTTATATTTATATATATTTTCATATATAAATCGATAAAGGCCACAAGTGTATTTTTTTTCGATAAATGTATGCACGTACAAAATTTGTGAATTTTTCACTTTTCCGAGGGTTTTGGGAAACGTGGGAAATTTTTCGGCAAGGTTTTTTCGGAAAATAAGTATGTGGAATTTGGATTTTTGATTTTGATTCTGAATATTCGGACTTTTTTTTTGTGAAAACGCAATTGAGAAATGTTTTGAAATTTTATAATTCTTTTCTTTTTTCAAGAGTTGATATTTCAGATCTGAATTTCTAATTACAAAATTCGAGAATAATCGAATTTTCATTTTCTTAAATTTTTGGATTCTGGAATGTATATTTTCGAATTTTCAAATCTTCCTATTTCAACATTTTACAAAATTCAAACTCTTGATATGAAATATTTACATCGCAAAATTTTTGACATTCATCCAAAGCATTTCAAAATTTGAGCAACTACAAATTTGAGTTTGGAATTAAATCCTGAAATTCGTTACGTAAAATCTGAACATGTGATTTTAAATCTGGGAAGAAAATCTTCCAAGTATAACAATGTTGATTTTTCGATGTTGAAAATTTGACAAAATTGTTAACATCGTGAAATTACAGTTTAGAAGTAAAACCTAAAAATACAAAAATTGAGAAATTCGAAAACTCCGATATTAAGAAAAATGAAATTTTATTTTCTAAATATAGAAGTCAGAATCCAACTATACAAAAATGCCTAATCTAAAACTACGTTTTCAACATTTTCACGCGAACAAATCCAAGACTTCAACTTTTTCAACAAAAATTCATAGTTTGAGAAAAAAATCCACTTCAAATTACTCATTATCTTCCGAATTTCCCCAGGTTTCCAAAAACGCTCCAAAGCTGACATTATAAAAAGTATCTCCAGCAGGGGCGAAAACAGAGGGGGGTTTGAGGGGATGAAACCCCTACCGAAATTTGAAGATCAATTGTTTTTGTAAATTAAATTATTAGAAATTTAGGAGTGCAAAAAATGTAGGCTTTGAGATCTTAGGGATTCAATATTTCGAACTTTCAAATTTGTGTAAAATTATACGTGAATTTAGAAAATTAGTAATAGAGAACGTTTTTTTTGCAATGATTTTTTTTTTAAATTTTGTTAAAATTACTAACTTTGAAATTACAATTTTTGACAAAATCGTGAAAATTTTGAATAGTTCACAACTTCGAAAAATTACAAAATTTTTTGTAACTTCAAAAATTTCGCTGATTTTTAAATGTTTAAGTAATTGGAAAAGACTGAAAATTTTGGAAAATTTAAAGATCACGAAAGTCTCGAAAAATCAAACTTTTGTAATTCCAGAAAACTTGCGAATATGCCAAGAATCGAGAATTTATAAATTCCAACGATTTCAGTGATTTCAAAAATTATAGTAACTTCAAAGTTTTTCAAAATTCCAAAAATTTCAAGAATTTCGGAGATCTCGGGAATCATTGAAATTTCTAAAAAATCGAAGCATTTCGAAAATTTCGAGAATTCGTAAAATTTTGTAAAGTCCAAATATGTCAAAAATTATGAGATTTTTCAAAATTCAGAGTTTATAAAATTTTTAGAATTCCAAACATTTCGTATACATTCAAAGGTTTGAGCAATTACAAAAAATCCGGAATTTTACAAAAATTTTGGATCTTTCGAAATTCAATAATTTTGAGAATTACGAATAATTTTGAGAATATCCCACATTTCAGAAATTTCGAAAATCACGAGAATTCCCAAAATTTTGAGAATCCCAAAAATTACAAAAATTTCAGAAGTTCCAACGATTTCACCGATTTCAAAAATTACAGTAACTTTGCAATTTTTCAAAACTCCACAAACTTCAAGAATTCTGGAGATCTCGAAAACCATTAAAATTTCTAAAAAATCGAAGCATTCTAAAGATTTCGAGAATTCTTTTTTTTAATTCTAAAATTTAAATAAAATTTAATTTAAAATTTTTTTCAATTCTAAATTTTAATTCTAATTTTATTTAATTCTAAAATTTTGTCAAGTCCAAATATCTCAAAAACCACAAAATTTTCAAAAATGTAGTTTCTAAAATTTTCAGAATTCCAAACATTCCGTACACAACCAAAGGTTCGAATATTTCAAAAAATCCAGTAATTCACAAAAACTTCACATCATCCAAAAATTCGACAATTTCAAGAATCACGAGAATACCCCACATTTCCAAACTTTCGAAAATCACAAGAATCCCAAAAATTTCAAGGACCCCAAAAATTCCACAACTTCCACGAATTTCCAAAACTGAGAAAAGTTTTCTTCAAAAACCACTCCCGAAAATTTTTTCTGCGTCCGCCCCTGGTCCCCAGTATTGTCTTAGTTGCATGTATGTTCACCGAAGTCTCCGAAAAAAGCGTACAAAATGTACAGTAGAAAGAAAAAAAGCAAAAAAAAAGGAATGTCGCCAGGAACGCTCGAACAACAAAAGGACGGCATGAATAACAAAACCGCGTAGAAAAACAATGCGTAAAGTCGATATAAATTCGGTTCGGAAGACGTATAATGCAGCGGTAACGACAATGATCGTCAAAAAATGTGGTAAAACGTGTTTCTGTGTGTGTGTAAAAGTGTTGCTTTTTTTCAGCAGTTTTCGAAAAAGGGAAAAGATTTTTCGAAAAGGAAGACGTCGCGTAATTTACATGTTCTCGAACTGATCGACACGGCGCTTGGTGTTGCCTTTTCGGATTTCGCGGAGCGTCTTGTACTTGTCGCGGCCGCGGCGCACGTTCTCCTTGTGAAGTTTGTCCATTTGGGTTTCCTTCGTTTCGTCTCGCGACTGGGCCAAGTCTTGCTTCAGCGCCTATTTTTCACGACAAACAAGCGTACATTGGCAACGAAGTCACGAACTCATTGAAATCTTTTCATTAATTACATTTTCAGATATCTAAAGTAAGAAAATTCGATAATTCAGATTCCAGAATCCGAATATTTAGGAACATGAAATATCGGTGGTAACTTAATTTGGCAATTTAGAATTTGAAGCTGAAGTTTGAACTTTGAACAATTTCTGATTTGCGTTTACAAAAACCATAAGAATATTTTTCATCACAAAAAGTTCGTTTTATTACAAAAACGAAACAAACAGAAATTCGATAATATCAAAACTTAGCAATATGGTTAAAAAATTTTAAAACAATAAAATGAATTCAGATTTCAGGATCCAAAAATTTATCAACATGAAAATTCGATGATTACTAAATTTGGCAATTCAGAATTTGAAGCCAAAATTTGTTTGAGCAATCTTAAAATAACAAATTAAGATACTTATAAAATTTCAAAACTTTATTAAATTACATTTACAGAAATAACAAAATTATTTTGTATCACAAACAGTTTTTTATATTACAATAATGTAAAAAAAAAAAAAAAAAATCAAAACATGGCAATTTGAAATTAAAAAAAAAGTTTAAATAATGAAATTTATAATAATTTTTAGATTGCTTTTTCAAAAATGAAACAGACCCAAAAATTCAGATCAGCATAACAGTAAAATAATAATAAAGTCAGTCATATAGCGTACCCTGAGTTGGTCGTGGAGACGCTCGTTGCGCTCGGCAAGAGTGCGTCGTTCTTCGACGGGATCGATGATGGATTCGTCAGTGACCAATTCTTTGGTGACGTCACTGTGAGGCGCTCCATCCTCATTTTCCTCCTCGTCTTCGTTTTCCTCCACATGGTGATGGTTGGGAGTGGCAACGTCTTTGGCCGCTTCCGTCTGTCGTGACCTGAAACGCAACAAAAATTTTTTTTCAATTCTCCGAAAAGTGCATTTTTTCCCCACGTTTTGAGCACAGAAAAACAATCTATTTTTTCGAGCTTGAGAAAAGCACTATTTCTCCTCGTGGAAAAAATGGTCTTTTTACATTCAGTTTTTCACGAGTGAAAAAAATCATTCACTTTTCACACTCAAAACCAGCACTTTTTCGACAATTATGAAAAAATAGAATAATTTATGTAAGCTCTCTGACACCTAACATAATTGATAATTCTCAATTCTGAATTAATCTAAATTAATAATACTTAGTACTTCGAAATTAATTTGGATTAATTAATAATTCGTAATTCTAAATTGGTCTAAATTACTTAATAACTCATAATTCTAAATTCGTCATCTACCCTAAAGTTCACCAAAGTGCACTAAACTAAACAACTAATCCAAAAGGCTTCCGAAAGAAGCCCCCGGGCACGCACCTAGCAGCCTCGACCTCGAGCTGGAGGACCTTGGCCTGGGCGTCCTTGGCCTCGACCTCGGACTGGATGCGCTTGACCTCCTGCTGCTTGTCCTGGATCTCCTGCTCGAGCTTGGCCCTCTCGGCCGCCTCCATCTCGTGGGAGCGCTCGAGCCTCTCCATCATGGAGGTGAGCTCCGTCTGGCGGTCCTCCAGCTCCTCCTTGGCGACCTGGAGCTGGCGCAGCTGCTCCTCGAGGCGCGAAATCATCTCCTGGGCCTCGTTGAGCTCGTGCTGCCGACGACCCATCTCCTCCTCCATGCTGCGCAGCTTCTCCTCGTACTCCAGCTGCTTCTTCTCGGCGCGCTCGCGCAGCGCCCTCTCCGCCTGCAGCTTCTCCCGGTCCCTCTCCTTCTGCAGCTTCTCCTCCTTCGCCTGGGCCTTCATCTGCTGCACGTCGATCGTGTCTGGCTTGCGCCTTCGCATGTACAGCTCGTGATTCCCCATGCACAACGCTAAAATCCTCTTGTTGATTTTCACGCGCGCCGCGAAGAACACGAAGTCCGGCGACTTCTTGTCGATCGGCTGGGAAATGGACGAAAAACGACATTGAATGGGGTTTTGGAAATAATACAATAATATGTAATAAATCATAAATAATATGAATAATAATATATAATAATCAATAATTATGAATATAATGAATAATATAATAATAATTAATAATATAATAATGAATATAATATATAATAAGAAATGTACATAATAATAATATATAATATATAATGAATAATATAAATAATAATAATATAATATACAAATTGTTGGAATTTTTCAATTCTCAAATTTCGACATATTCACAATTTTTTTGGAATTTACGAAGTTTTATCATTTTTCGAGACTTCAATCTTTGACATTTTTGAAAATTCACGAAATTTTCTGTTTTTTCCAATTCCTTTGACTATTGAAAATTGTCGAAATTTCAAGAATCATAAAAAATGGCTAAACTCGGAATTTTCAAAAATTTTGTAACTTTTGGAAGTTTCAGACTATACCAAATTTTCAAAAATTAAAACAAAAATGTTTACCGATTTTCGAAATTCTTGGAATTTTGAGAATTTCCGTAATTTTCGCAATTCTCGTAATTTTAGAAATTTTCCTAGTTCTTGAAACTTCTAAATTTTTTGAATTTTTGGAATACTTGAGCCTTTGAATACATACGAAATGTTTGAGATCCTGAAAATTTTCGAAATTCTCTGATTTTTTAAAAAATCAATGATTTTGGGCATTTTTGGACTTTACCGAATTTTCAAAATTTCCGAAATGCTCTGATTTTTTAGGATTCTCAAATTCTTTATAAAATGCTAGATAATTCTACATTCTAAATGTAAATATAAATAATAAATAATAACAATATGATATATAAATTGTGGGAATTTATGAATTCTCAAATTTCGACATATTCACAATTTTTTCGGAATTTCAGAAATTTCATCATTTTTCGAGACGTAAATCTTCAACATTTTGGAATATTTACGAAATTTTGGGTTTTTTCGAATTACTTGGACTTTTGAAAATTGTCGGAATTTCTAGAATCATAAAAAATACAAAACTCGATAAATTTAAAAAATTTCATGGAAGAACAAATTTTATTATATTTTTTATTTTTTGGAAGTTTCAGACCATACCAAATTATCAAAAATTTTTCAGAAAAAAAAAAAAAAAAAAATGTTTACCGATTTTATAAATTTCTGTAATTTTGAAAATTTCTGTAATTTTCGCAGTTCTAGTACTTTTTGAAATTTCTGATACTTGTAATATTCTCGTAATTTTCGAAAATTTCTTGATTCTTGAAACTTCGAAATTCGTCTAAATAATCGAAAATCTTGAAATATATTAAAAATGTCACAACTAGACAAAAGTTTCTCGAAATTTCAAAAACGTCAAAAATTCTAAGAATTTTAATTATTATGAAAACTGCCTTAATTCTCAAGATTTTCAAAATATTTTTCAATCTCTGAAATTTCTGAAAATTTTTGGAATTGTAAGAATCGTCAAAATACTAAAAACTTGCAAAATTCTCTGAATGACAAAAAATCTCGAAATGTTCCAAATTATGAAGTTTCTCGAAATGTGAAGACTATGTAAAATTTACATAACATCAAGAACTATGAAAATATTTTATATTTTCAGAATTTTCGAAACTTTTACAAATCTCTGAAATTCACGAAAATCTCGAAATTCTCGAACTTTCCAAAATTCCAATGACTTCCAAAATACTCAAAATACTTCAAACTTCAAAAATTCTCAAAATTGTTAAAAATATTGAAAAGTTGAAAATATTCCAAATCATCAAGTTTCTCGAAATGTTGGGAATTCGTAAAATTTTCATAATTTCAAGAATCATGAAAATACTGTACATTCTCAGAATTTTCGGAACATTTACAAATGTCTGAAATTCACAAAAATTTCGAAATTCTCGAACTTTTCAAAATTCCAATAACTTCCAAAATCCTCAAACTACTTCAAACTTGAAAAATTCTCAACATTGTCGAAAATCTTGAAATGTTAAAAATATTCAAAATTACGAAATTCCTCAAAATGACTAAAATTCGTAAAATTCTCGTAATTTCACGAATTACAAAAAAAAAAACTATGAATTTCCCGAATTTTCAAAACTTTTTTACAACTTCGAAATAATTTCCAAAATCTTTAAACTTTTCAATATTCCCAAACTTCTAGAAACTTTTAAAATCCTCGAAATCCCCCAAACTCTAAAAATTCCCAAACTTGTTGAAAATCTTGAAATGCTGAAAATATCAAAAATCATCAACTTCCCCAAAAACTTTCACACTCGTAAAAATCAGTATTGTTCCAATATTTTTTTTCCAAAATATACTTTTTCCCAATGTGCTAGATTTTTCAAAATTTCCAGAATTTCAGCCCCCTCCCCCCACCCCTCTGGCTACGTGCTTGCCAACGTTCTACCTTGATGATAAACTTCCGTTCATTGAAGGAAATGTTGCGAATCTCCGACCAAGGGAAGCCGATTTTCGGGGTGAGCTTGTCGTTTTTCTCGTAGATGTTGAGCCCTAGGGCGTCGACGCCGAGCCACAAGTCGGTGCCCTTTTTGTTGCGTATCTCGAAGTAGTTGACGCCGTACATCTCGAGGTCCTGGGCGATCTTGAGATACTCCATCATGGCGTCCTCGCGGAGCATGCCGCGGTGCTCCTGCCACCAGTTCGTGATCGACTTCTCCCACTCGTCCTTGCTCATCTTGTGCTGGTCCATGACGCGCTGCGGCAGGAGACGATCGTTCGACAGGAAGCCCGGGTTGTGCACGCCGGCCTGGTAATCCCCGTGCCTCGCCTGCACCGCGTACGACGCCAGCAGCACGCTCGTCTCCGGCGGGCAGTATATCTCGTCCGTCAAAATACCGTTTTTCACCTAGGGAAATTGTTTATACTATATTCTTGTATTTATAATATAATAAAAATATACATTATACTTGTAATATAATATATAAATATGTATCATTTTGATAATATAAATATATGTCATATTTTTAATATAATAAAAATATATATTATACTTATAATATAAATATACATTATTTTTATAATATAACATAAATATATATTATATTTATAATATAATAAAAATATACATTATACTTATAATATAAAACATATTTATACTATATTGTATAATTATATAATACGAATTATTCATTTTATATAGTTTATGTTATTTAAATTATATTATACTTTTCTTATCAAAAAAAAAATAAATAAATAAAAAAAAATTTACTATTCTTATCGATTTTGCAAATATTCCGGCATTTTTCGAACTATTATAGTTGAAAATTTTTTCGTGCAGTTTTTACAAATTTTTAAGAAAATTTGGAAACTTAATTTTTAGGGTGTTTGGAAATTTTTCTAAATAATTAAAAATTTCTAATCAATAAAAAAATTAAAAAAAAAAAAACGTTTGGAAATGGACCGAATTTTGAATTTCGCGAATTCTGAAAATTCCGGACATTTTATTCGGATTTAGAAAAATTTGAAAGTTAGGGGATTTACAAATTTTCAAATTTTCGAAAATCTGACGAATTTTAATGGAAATTTCGAAGATTATTAGAATTCCAGGAATTAAAAAAATTATGCAAGTTTTGGGGATTCTGAAGATTCTAAATAATCGGGGAAATTCCGAAAATTCCGAAAAATGTGCAAGTATGTCAACATTTGAATAATTCATAGATTTAGACGTTCTGAAGATTTGAACGATTCTGGAAATTTCAACAATTTTTGATATTCTGCCACAATTTGAGAAATTATTACACAATTTTTT
>JAPYZK010003218.1:0-12401 GCA_030522785.1 Platygaster equestris | reverse complement strand
GAATCAAGTCGAAAATCACTTTTGAATGGCGAAATTTAAAACGAGAATGAAAAAACATCGATAAGGAAGGCGAGGATAATGAAATGAAATTCCGTAATTATTTCGAGTGTGAAATTAGTTCAAGTTAATTCACTCGCAACGTGCGTTTCCGTGCAAAGCTTTGTTCGTCTTTCTTAATTGCAAAAGCCTTCCATGTCTTTTCATCCGTATTTCATTTCGAATTCCGTTATACACTAATGTCTCGAGATGATGAAAATTGAAAGAATGTGATAAAGGATTTACAACTAGATTGTAGTGAAATCAGGGTGGCGTGGTTAGTGGAATAATTCGTCAAATTTTCAGTTTTTGCTAAAAATTTTGCCGTTAACTAAAACTCAGGAAATAATTAAGTCAAATTCAAAGCGAAATTTGTTTTATAAACTTCCAGAATTGTTTAATCAAAAAATCTTAAACGAACAAATATTTTCCAATATAATCTGAAAAAAAAAAAACAAGTTGATGATTCAAAATTTCCAAAACTTACGAATTCAGGAACTTGTGAAGTAAACATTTTGGGAATTTTCCGGAGATTGTAGAAGCAGATTTTCGAATATAGGAAAAAATTTCCAACAATCGATCAATTAGAATCACAGATTAGAAATACACAAAAATTAGAAATTTTCTCAATTTGACATTTGGATAACGAAATGAAATAAAATTTTGAGAGTGTTCATGCACCTAAAAATCTCAATGTGAAAGACTTACAATTTTGGAATAAAATAATCCGGATCCAAAACTTTCAAAAAGCACATTTCCAAAAGTTCCAGAGTTCATTAAGAATTCAAAGTCAAAAAATGTAAAATTTTACGTTTCGTCCAAAAATAAGAGACATGCAACTGCCTATACTCATCCTTCAAACTTTATATTTTAGTAATCTCAGTACAGATAACTCCCGATTGAAGTACTTGGAGTACAGCAAACTTCTGATTCATGTCCCTAAAATACTCATTGAAGCCACTAAAACTCATCCAAATCCTTGCAATACAGTGAAATTTCTATTGGAGCCCTCAAAATATAGTGAATTCTGGGTATAAGTCCTCTAAATACAGTCAACTCTTAATATAAGTTCTTTCGATACAGAAAATAATCATTGATATTCCCAAAGTCTCTGACTACGAAAAATCCGCAAATACACCATAAATTCAACTACGGAGTTCCCAACTCTCAGAGAAGCTGTTTGAATCTCGTTTTTCCTCTATTTCGAAAGAGCCGTTAAACGGTGTTGTTTCCCCTGTGTTGTAGGAGCTTTGGAAAAGGAAAAAAAGCACTCGGTTTTACTGTTTATTCACGGGGAGAGCTTCGACTGGGGCAGTGGCAATCCGTACGATGGTAGTGTCTTGGCGAGCTACAGCGACCAAGTGGTTGTGACGATTAACTACCGACTGGGCGTTCTCGGTTTTCTCAACGCCAACGTGGCGCCGCACGAGAAGGCGAGGGTCGCGAATTATGGCCTCATGGACCAAATCGCGGCCCTGCACTGGGTGCAGAACAACATCGCCTTCTTTGGCGGGGATCCCAACAATGTCACTATCATGGGCCAAGGCACCGGGGCTGCCTGCGTTCATTTTCTCGCCATCAGCCCCACGGTCATGCACGGTCAGTGACAGTCATTTTCAACAAAAACTCCATTCACTGGCTTTAGTTACGGTTTGAATGCATGTTTTTGCGTTTTCCACAAGAATTTTTTGAAATTTCAAAGAGTTGATGAAAATTTAAAGAAAAAAAATTGGAAATATTCAAAAATTCTTCAGATTTAGATTTTTCGGCTGGTTTTCGTATTTGCCGAAGAAAGTAGGCCTGTAGAGAATCATAAAAATTTTGAAGCAGACGATCGAGTGATGTACTCACGAAGAATAATATTGACGAAAGTTTGACTAAATAAACGTGATTTTATTTTACATCGAAGCTTTTGTAATTTTAATTTATGTCCATCCACTTTACAACTCACAAACATAACAGACTTCAATGAAAATACAGGTATATTTACAAACTGTGGAATAATCAAATAAATATGCGATTGAAATGCACTTTGGAAAAACCAAATAATGCGAGTAAAAATTAATAAGCCACTTCCATAATTGCTGTTCGTCATTGATTAAAAGCAAATATCAGACTGAAGAGAAATCTATAAAAGTTGATTAAATATTTGCAGTACGTAATCAACGTTACTCTCTGAAAAAGCATAATAAAATTCGGATTTCATTTCAATATGTTCGACATTCAACATAATATTCGTACAAATTCCAGAAGAAAGGAGAGTAATTTTAACCCTTCAGTAATTTCAATTTCCATGTGATTGTTTCCCATTTTTGTTAACAATCAATTCAAAATTCAACAAATTTTCTAAAACATGAGCAATGACGATGATTTTCAAGATATCTTAGTATTCAACAATTGTATTAATTACTTCAAAAACTTATTACGAAACAATCGTGAAATTTCTGCGTTATACGAATGATTTTCATTAATTTTATGACTGACCTACCAAATATCCAATATACTCTTGGTTATTAGTATTTTTACGTGTTTCTTCATATATGAGTGAACATTTAAAATTTTTTCAATTTCTTCGAAATCTATATAACTTCGGAAACACCCTCAAACAATCGAGAGTTAACAATTCTAAAGTATAGAAATTTCTCACTCGTGTTTGCATTCTGGAAATTTGAAAAATTTTGATAACAACTATTTTTATGTAGGTCTATTCAAAAGGGCGATTCTCCTATCTGGCAGCGCTCTTTCTTCGTGGGCCGTGGTTGAAAACCCCGTTTTTTACGCCTTGAGACTAGCAAAGTTGATGAACTGCTCAATTCCCGAAGATTTGTCTCAAAACCATGAACTGCTCGTCGACTGTTTGAGAGCGAGTAGTTTAGAGGACCTTTTGGGGGCGGACATTCAAGCGCCAACGTTTCTAAGCGCTTTTGGTCCCAGCGTCGATGGCGTCGTGATAAAGTCCGACTTTCAAAAAGATCTCTTATCATACATGGGCCCCGAGTTTCAGGGATTCGGGTGAGTTTTCAAAATAAAAAATTATCAACCTCGATACGCGTTACAATTAGATAATTTTGGAATTTCAGATAAACTTGTTCTAATTCCGATTAAATGATTTTCTATGTTGTGGAAATTTTGGACTCGTTTTTTCTGTTCGTGACACTTTTTAAGATTCTTGCAAAAGTTTCGACGCTCGAAGAAAAATTTTCAACTTTTGTATCCGTGGAAAATTACGGGTACTATAGATTTATTAGACGCTCTTTTATCGTATTTCAGTACAATGCCCAAAAAAACTGATCATGGCGCATCTATCACGAGTGACAACAAGTATGATTTGTTGTTCGGGGTGACAACAAATGAAGCTTTATGGAGGTTCGCCGAAAAAGACGTACAAACTGGGTTCGAGGGAGAAAGACGTGACAGAATTATTCGAACCTACGTCAGAAATGCGTACAGTTACCACCTTACTGAAATATTTTACACGGTAAGCAAGTTCTATGCACATTTTTAATGTTAATGGAATCTCGGATGTTTAGCTTTTTTGATGCTGTAGTTTATTGGAAATGGAGTTCAGATAAAAAAAATTGGGATGACCTGTGAATTTTGGGGATATAATAAAATGCCTTGCAGAAGATGAGACTACAGAAATAATCGACTACTGGAAAATCTACTCAAATTTACTGTAGACGTTTCGGAAATCTTATACGTAGAATTTCAAAGGTTTTGAAATTTTGGAAATCTTTAAACTCCAACTCTCGAATTCTTGGAAATTCTTGAATTCCAGGGTTATAAAATCTGAAACTTCGTTATCTCGAATTTTTTCAATTTATAAGTTTCAGTATTGATTAAAATATCTGCAATTTTTAGTTCGAAAATGACCGGATTCTTTGATTCAGTCTATAATTCAAACAAAATTCAAGTTTTTTCCACTGTTTCGCGACTGAAAAAAGACCGATATTTTTGAAACTCCCAAAATTTAACATTTCATGTGTCTTTAAATATATAATTATTTCAATTTTTTATTTACCAAACTTTGAGACTTAATATTTTCAATCCTGAATCTCATCCAGATTCTTAAAATATAATCCCCTAATTCCAATCGAAATTATCAATTTCCAAATCCAAAATCGTTTGAATTTGAAATTTTTGAATATGGTAATACTTGCATTTAAATTATTAGTTTTTAAAAAATTAGACCGAAAAAAAGTTGGAGTTGGAGTTTCAGAATATTGCGTGTAAAAATGCAAAATTTATCCATTTTTTAGTATCGAAAATTTCAGTCCTCCAATTTCGATTAAGCATACAATTTCTCCAATTTTTCATTTTTTAAGTTCTTCAGTACACATTTTTCCACTTCAAAGTCCACTACAGATTCTCAGAAGAAAAAAAAAAACGATCAATTTCAATCAAAATCAGCAATTACCGAATCCAAAATTTGGATTTCCGGAAAAACTGCCATTTTCGTATCCTCTCTATGCTCGGGATAACCTCACACTCATTCGCAATCGGTCGCTTTGTCAACTTGTAACATAGTATGCTATAAATGGATGGTAAACAAATTTTTTGGAGGTTTTGGTAACACATGCAGGTGGTGAACGAGTACACAGATTGGGAACGAACGGTGCAGCACCCGATAAACACGCGCGAGGCTTGCGTCCAGGCCTTGAGCGACGCCCAGTTCGTCGCGCCACTCGTCCAAACGGGTGACCTTTTCACGTTGAGGCACAAAAAAAAGCAAGACAGCCACCACGTATCTTCTGCATCAATCTTCAACGCCTCTGAAGAGGCTATGCCGAAAACCTATTTCTACGTTTTCGATTACCAATCCAAAGACCGCGATTATCCTCAGGTCAGATCATCATATTTTCCGATTCTGCATGCAACTTTAGGTTCTACAACTTTCAATTTCGAGTTTTTCGAACGCAAAATAAGATAATTTTCAATTTTTTAACACTGCTCGAGTCGAATTATGATCATTAAACACCTCCAGTCCCTAGTGATTATGGTTTTTATAAAAACGAGCAAAATTTCGATAAAATCAGCGAATTATTTATAAAAACTCGTTTTTTTATGAGGTCGATTTTATAAAAGTTGTATAATATTTTCGATTTTTATGGAGTAGTTTGATAAAAACTTTATAAAAAGAAAATTTTTTTATACAATCTGTCGAAATTTGGATACAATTCATCTGTTTTTTTTATAAAAACAATTGAAAGCCTCTAAATTTTCTTATAAAACCTTTATTTTCATAAAAACTTAGCGATTTGTATAAAAATTTTCATATTTTTATTTAAAAAGCTTTCCTGATATAAGGAATTTCTCTCATCGTAATACTTGATACGTTTTTATTACACGAGGGAATAGAGAATCATCTTCGTAACGTTTTTTAGCAATTACAAAACGTAAAAACATATGATTTTATAGGATTCGAATATTCTTCAAGTCAAATTGAAAATAAGCACCCAGATTGACATAGATTTGATGGACAAAAAAGTTGACTATCAGATTTCTGTTGCAAAGGTCGCAAGTTCAAATCCCGCTGGCTCCAAAAAATTTTTAAATTTCTTTCGAAACGAAATTTGAGCTAGAGCCTCAAAAACTGATGGAAATAGTTATATACATTCGCAAAATGATCCAAAAAAGGTTAGAAAATTTTTGCATATTTTTAAAAATGTTGAAAAAAATTTTGTATAACAAAAATTTTTTGTAATAAATGAAAAGTTTTTTAAACTTTCATAAAACCGATCTTATAAAAATTATTTATAAAGTTTTTATAAAAACTAGAATCACTAGGGGTCCAAAAATTGAAAATATTTTACTCGTAGACTCGACGATTCGACTTGAGGAATTTCTCCATTGAAATACCGTAATTCGAATATTTTGAACTATTTTCATCGGAATATTGATGAGATTTTACTTTGAAATTATGATGGAACCTATCAATAAATTATTTGAAAGATTACATAAGAAAAAAACGATTGAATTGAAAAATCGTGAGTTCATCTTTTAAATTCTGGATCTTTATTCGGAATCAAAATATTATATACATGACGGAATATACTTGAACTTGTGAAATGATATTGTAGGAATTAGAAGATATCCAAATTCTTTCAACATTTTCTGTCTCCCTTATTTTTATGCGGTCGAATTTTAACGTGAAAAAATATTTCTGCCATTTTTCGTTAGATTTTTTAAATTTCAATGACTGTTTTCGGACAAACAGAAAATGGGATCCGTCCACGGTGAAGAGCTGCCCTTTATTTTTGGAGCGCCCCTCGTTGAAGGGCTGGGGCACTTTCCGAAAAACTACACTCGACCAGAAATTGCTTTGTCGGAGAGCATGATTTTGTACTTCGCGAATTTCATCACAACAGGGTAAGCCACACAATTAAAATTACCTATTTTGATGGAAATTTTCTCTCCAATTTTTTTAGTGTTCGCCCTGCAGCAAAACCCAACGAATGGAATTCAACTTTTTTTTCAGTGCATTTTGGCTGATTTTTACATCTAGCATTCCGTGAAAATAATCAGATTTTCTTCAAAGTCGGAAAAATAAAGCTTTCCGAAGTTTTGTAAATTAAAACAAATTTTGTGGTAAACCTTAAATTTTCGTCACCCATAAAATCACGGTAAATGGATGATGGGAACCGTGAACATTTTTGAGAAGTCATGAATTTTCGGACACTTTTTAGCAAAGCCTGAATGTACGCATGAATTACTGTAATGTATAAAATTGATCGGAATATTCTTAATTATTGTTGTATGGCTCATGATTTCATTTCCCGGCCTTAAACTACGATAATTGTTCGATATATGATACATCAAAACATCTTTAAAAATACAAAAAAGATTTCTAGAATATTGTTCGAAAAATCCTGCAATGTTGAGTATCTTCAGAAATTTCTCTTTGTGCTTTAAAAACTTGATTTCATGCAGAATCGTAAAAATTATCGTCAATTACAAAGCTTGAAAAAAAATATCATAATGCTTGAAAATGACTGGCAATTATGGTGGATTCCGTAAAATCACACAGTTTGTGATCATCTAAAAATTACAACATTCATAAGAGTTATTATCAATTCCGGAAATTCTCAAAATCTTTCGAATCTGCTTCACAACCGTTCGAAAAGAGAGTAAAAATATAAGTTCTTCGAAATTATACGAAAATTTGCATAAACCCTAGAAAATTCAAAATACTCGCGAATCGATCAGATTTTCTGGCAATTATAAGTATTTACATAAAAAACTGAAAATCACTCGGAATACGAGTGGTTACTTTCCGAAGAAAAAATACAAACCCACAGGTCGAAAATGAACGTATGCAAGTTTAGGGAGTTTGTTTTCACCCTGTTATTCCGCATTGGATCGATCACAAATAGCACCCGCTTTTTCAGAAATCCAAATGTTGACGAACACCGAGTTCGTAACGATGGGAATCTTCCTATTAGCCGAGAGAAAAACCGATTTCGCGGATTTACGTGGGATCAGTATGATCCGGTGCACCAGAAATATTTGGAAATCGGTAAGCATTTTTTCAACTTCACTCAGTTTGTGATGTTTCATGGCTTTGCAAGAAATCTTTTGATTCCATGCAGAGCTTTTTTTAGTTTTTTTTTTTTTTCGAATTTTGGTCTCTTGGAACGAATCATCTGAATTTTATTCGTCTACTGAAAGAATTGTACTCTCTTTTAGACTTACAGTTGAGCTACTCACAAAAATAATCACAGAAATGAAGAAAATCAAAATCAAAGAAACTATGAGTTTCTCACAATTCTTGTAATTGCAAGAAATTTGATAAAGCACCCGAAAAAATTTTCGAAAACTAGTCAAAAAAAGTTATTCTTCATCTCATGGATCTTCTGAAACATAAAAAACTCGCTCAAAATTCTTCATGTCATGTGAAATGTGGATTTTTTAAAATTTTGTAATGATAACGAATTTGTACGTATCATCATTTTCATCATTTCGAAATAAGAATACTTCTTGAAGATTAAATAATCCATTCAACATTATATCATCTTCCCAAGAGTGCGAAAAATGTTTTTTGTCCCGAACATATCAAAAATCAGGATTTTTCATGCTTGCGATGTGGGCGGAAAATCACTGTTTGTGCCCTCGGGCGAAAAATTCGAAAAAGCTCGAGGACAAAAAATTGCTGTTTCCGCCCTATTGATAGAATTCAATCGATGCGAACTTCCGAAGCTTGGTGGTTAAAGTCCACATTGAAATCTCCAAGTTCGAACTTCAATTCGGCAACTTTAAGATCAAAGTTGAATTCCGCAACTTCAAGCTCGAAATTAAATTCCAAAACTTCACACTTAAAGTTCATAACTTCATTTCGGCAAGTTCGAACTTCAATTTGTGATTTTAAAGTTTTCAGTTGGATTTCGCAACTTTGAGCTAGACATGAACTTCCGAAACTTCGAGGTTGAACTTATATCGGAAACTGCAAGTTCGAACTTGAATTTGGAAACTAAGGTCAATTACATTTACGAAAGTTCATCATGAAAAATTGGAATATATATGTAAACTTCAATCGCAATAGAATAATTCTCCCCGAAAAGAGTAAAAGTCACTGAATCCAATTATGGAATCGAAGGTGTGAAAGCCCGGATGAAAAATCACTTCCGGGCGCACCAGCTGTCCGTGTGGCTGCGGCTCATTCCGGAACTTCACCGCGCCGGGATGGAGGACGTTGAACCAAAACACAATCTATTTCGCGGTTACGCTGATCTTTCGCTATACGACGGCATTGTTCGATCCGACCCCCTCAACCGTATAAGCGAAGAATTCCAGAAAAGGAACATCACGACGGAGCCGACAACCACGATGGATTACGGCATCGCGACCTGCGTCAGTTTGATCCAGGGAAACAACGTGCAAAACGTGCATAATGCCAGCACTGACACATTGGCGAGCCTCGACGCTGCCGGGTAATTTTCTTTTTGCCTCATCAACAACTGCTTCACGCCCCGTGAATTTCAAAATTGAAACATTTCTGCGACCTCCAAAAATGCCCTAAAATACAACCGTGGAAATTGAAAACCTCATAAAAATCTTTTTGAATTGATAAAAGGTGAACCTAGTGAAACTTATTTCATTTTAACCTTGCAACAACCTTACGAGGTGATATAAAACCTTTCCCTATCGTTCCCACCTCACGAAAAGATTTTTAACTATTTTTCGAACTTCCTGAAAAAGACGGAAAATCTGCCAAATACCCTATGAAATGTGCCCAACCATCTGGCAACATCATTGTGGTCAATTGAATCAAAGAAACATGGGTCTTATTTGAAGCTACGCGGCGTACTCGACGGCGCTGAGCGTGACGATCGCCATCGGATGCAGTTTGCTGATCCTGAACGTCCTGATATTCGCCGGGGTATATTATCAGCGCGATAAGACGAGATTAGAGGTCAAGAGTATGCAGCAGCAAAAGATGATGAATCAACAGTGCGGGCCCCGCAGTTTCACGGAACTCAAACAACCGCCGCCATCGCACTCGCATTTTGTGGGGGGCGGCCAAGTCATCGTCGACGTCCAAAATGAAATGCTTCAATGGTAAATTTATGGGAATTGCACTGAATTTATGTGTTCTAAACCTTGGAAGTCTTGAGAATTGTAGGATTTCATAAGTTGGGATTATTTCATAGAGCTTGAAACATTTTTTTGTAATAAAAAAGATGGGTACAAGATGTTTTTGAAGCATTTTTAGAATTCGGAGAGAATTCGAAGATTTTTGAAAACATTTGCTTGATTGACAATAAAACATGTGTGACTTGGGATAAATTCGTTTATGTACTTCTGTTTCATGATTGAACAAATTTAGTTATTATGAATGAAATATTTTGGCGTTTCTGGTACTTACATGATTTTTGTTAGATTGGAACTATTACGAGAATTGCTTTTCATTTAACACAGTTTTTGAAAATTTGTGGGAAATTTTTTGATTATGTCCAAGAATTAGGGATTATATTTGTCATTTTTCGAATTTTATCTCAACTATTTTGATTGTGCGCTAATTTTCGATAATTTTATGCCAGTTTTCGAGGACTTTTCGGAAACTGTTCCAAGTTCCGAGAAAATTGATCATCTCGCGAAATTCGGCAAATTTTGGGAAATTTTCAGGCATAAACATTTTTTTCCAATTGTTAGAAATTGATGTTTTTGCTGAAAATTACGAAAATTTTTCGAATTGTCGATCCTGTTTCCAGAAACTATCAGACAATTTCGAAACTCAGAAACTTCTAAATTTGTATATAATATAAGACAATTAAAATTCCTAAAAAAATCCCTCAAAATTCCCTAATTCCATCTTTTTTTGCTCTCCACTAGCAAAAATATCCAAAAAGTCACTTCGACCTTATATTATTTAATAATTTCAAACATTTCGTAATCATCTGACGAATCCACCTAAATTCCGAAAAATCAGTCAAAATCAAAATTTCACTACTACGTGTATATGAAATTTCCATTTTCATTCCTTTCTATTTTTCCCATCCTCCTTCTTCGTTCATTGTTCTCATCTTTTTATCACTTTTTCCCAAATTCATACAAAATCCGTCAACAGTCTGAAACTTCTGATTCCTAACGTAAAAATTGGTATACGAGGGGGGAAGGGGGGGGGGATACCACTCTTGACAAGGAAAAAGGAAAAGTAATGTAAAAAACCCCTCCGCGAATGGTCCCTTTCAAATTCTTGTTACACCCTAAACCTTCTTACAAATTAACTTCCAAGCCTAAAGTACCCACGTCCAAACTCGCTTAACATAAATAAACCACAAACTTAGTTAATTATTCCCTCGGGGCCAAAGTTTGTTCTTCACGATTTCGAGTTGTAATTTCGATATGACAACACTGTAACGTTGGGGAGAATATTCCATACATTTCCGGGATAGATTGGAAAAGGGAGTAGAACGCGCGAATTCGACGCGCTCTCAATGAACTTCTGTTGCTTAGATCAATAAATACTGATCTTATATGTCTTCGCCGCTATCGACATTTTTCCTCCTCATTTCTTTTTGACGATATCGCACAGAGACTGATTTTCACGCAAACACGTGCGCGAATAACAGGGAATGAAATTTTTCGGATCAATATTTCCGTGATTAAACAGCCATGAAAAGCAAGCTGCGTTTACTTAGAAAAGGAGTATTATGAAATTAAGGCGGAGAAGGTAATGCAGAGGAATTTTCTTGATTGAACATCAGTATTCGGGTCTTGGGAGTTTATCTGGAATCGTAATTAAATTCGAAGTTCCTATTTAATTGTGGCGATGAAAAAAAGCTGAGTTCAAGGGGAATATGAATTGTCTGAGTTTGATTTTTGTTTTCGAAATTCGGGATGGCTTTTTGGGATGGAATTTTTCAATTTGGATTGTTGAATGAGTTCAAGATTAAAAGTGCATCTATTCAAAACATGAGAACAATCAGCGCAATTCAATTCTGAAACGAAAATACCCTCCCGCCAAATTCGAATTTCATTCTGGCCGTCAAATTATCGAAAAACTCAATAATTTCTTCGTAATTCCGGAAACAACTACGATGTATTCACTTTGCGGAAACTGTAACGTTGCAGTGACGTGATAAAGTCACCCCACAATGATGGAAGCAGTCTCATTCAGCAAGCCCAAAGTACTCATACCCTACCCCATCAGCATCAAAAGCAGCACCATCACCAACATTCCACACTGCCGCGTGCCTCAGTTATCCAAGACGTCAACTTGCAAGCTCAGGTAACGTTACGACTGATTCGGTTACACGACAAAGGCTAACGCACTTATCTAAAACGTCGAAAACAGAGTTGGCGAATTTTGCCCCGACCGTACATTAATTTCCCCCCGTGCTCCATTTACTTGGCGGATTTCGATCCGCCGGAATTCCGGTGTCTTCCTCGCCCGGCGCCCGATTATTTGCAATCTTGTTCAATTAAACTATTGCGTGAGACCGCGACATTGCTGGCAATTCGAGATAATTACGGTTTATCGAGTTACGGGAAATGCGCGGTCGAAGTTTTCCGGGGGGAGGGGGAGTTTATCGTTAGGGTGGAAATTTCGAGAAGATTGAAAAACGTTGTTTTCAATTTATCAAGTTGTGTAATTTTACATACCAGAGAAAAACGACGAGTTGGCAAATCCTATAATAGTTTTGGATTTTTGTAATAATTGTGGGATTTTTTAATTTTCTTTTTTTTGAGACTTCAAAATTTCCAGTGTCCGGGAACATTTGAGAATGTTTTTATCTTTGTGAAAATTATGGATTTACAGAAGTTTTGAAGTTGTCTACATTTTGGAAAACTTGGAGTTTTTCTTAATTTTTGCGAACATTGAATTTGTTCGCAAAAGTTTGCTTTTCTCAATCTTGCATATTTTC